>QNTS01007204.1:12223-51002 GCA_003317085.1 Hucho hucho
GATACACCATCCAACTGAGTTAGGAAGGACGCCTGTATCTCTGTAGTGACTGGGTGTATCGATACACCATCCAACTGAGTTAGGAAGGACGCCTGTATCTCTGTAGTGACTGGGTGTATCGATACACCATCCAACTGAGTTAGGAAGGACGCCTGTATCTCTGTAGTGACTGGGTGTATCGATACACCATCCAACTGAGTTAGGAAGGACGCCTGTATCTCTGTAGTGACTGGGTGTATCGATACACCATCCAACTGAGTTAGGAAGGACACCTGTATCTCTGTAGTGACTGGGTGTATCGATACATAATCCAAAATGTAAATAATAACTTCACCATGCTCAAATGGATATTCAATGTCTGCTTTTATTTTATTTTTCCCCCATCTACCAATAGGTGGCCTTATTTGCGGGGCATTGGAAAACCTCCCTGGTCTTTGTGACTGAATCTGTTTTAAACTCACTGCTCGACTGAGGGACCTTACAGATAATTGTATGTGTGGGGTACAAAGGTGAGATGGTGTTTAACGTGACTTTTGAATGACTTAATGCACACAAAGTGAGTCCATGCAACTTATTAAGCACATTTGTACTCCTGAACGTATTGAGACTTGCCATAACAATGGGGTTGAATACTTTTTCATTCAAGACATTTCAGATTTGAATTGCCCAAAAAATTGAAAAACATAGTTCCACTGACATTATGGGGTATTGTGTGAAGGCCAGTGACCAAACAATCTCAATATAAATCATTTTAAATTCAGGATGTAACAACAAAACGTTTATAAAGTTAAAAGGGGTGTGAATACTTTCTGAAGTGTGACCTTACTATACACACACATCTATCTATACATCTATCTATATACACACACATCAATCTATATACACACACATCTATCTATATACACACACATCTATCTATATACACACACATCTATCTATATACACACACACACACACACACATCTATCTATACATCTATATACACACACATCTATCTATATACACACACATCAATCTATACACACACACATCTATCTATATACACACACATCTATCTATATACACACACATCTATCTATACATCTATATACACACACATCTATCTATACACACACACATCTATATACACACACCTATCTATATACACACACACCTATCTATATACACACACACCTATCTATCTATACATCTATATACACACACACACATGTCTATACATACACATCTATACATCTATATACACACACACACACACATCTATACATCTATATACACACACATCTATACATCTATATACACACATATCTATCTATATACACACACATCTATACACACACACACACATCTATACATCTATATACACACACACACATCTATCTATACATCTATATACACACACATCTATCTATATACACACACACCTATCTATATACACACACATCTATCTATACATCTATATACACACACATCTATNATAGAGTGGTCTACAGGTAGGAGGACCTAGACAGTATTAGATAGAGTGGTCTACAAGTAGGGAGGACCTAGACAGTATTAGATAGAGTGGTCTACAGGTAGGGAGGACCTAGACAGTATTAGATAGATTGTCTACAGGTAGGGAGGACCTAGACAGTATTAGATAGAGAGGTCTACAGGTAGGGAGGACCTAGACAGTATTATATAGAGCTGTCTACAGGTAGGGAGAACCTAGACAGTATTATATAGAGTGGTCTACAGGTAGGAGGACCTAGACAGTATTAGCTAGAGTAGTCTACAGGTAGGAGGACCTAGACAGTATTATATAGAGTGGTCTACAGGTAGGAGGACCTAGACAGTATTAGATAGAGTGGTCTGCAGTTAGGGAGGACCTAGACAGTATTAGATAGTGGTCTACAGGTAGGGAGGACCTAGACAGTATTATATAGAATTACTCAGCACTGTGTTGCACCCATACCATAGTCAATGCTTAATCTATTCTAAACCAAGTCATTTCAACTGGCAATAAATTCAACACTAAGAGGGATCATGTAGAAGACTCTATCGAACATGTATCACAAGCACTGGAGCCTAAACTCGTCTTCCCTATTTAACCCTGTAGTAGTACTATATCACCTAGCTAGCTAGAGGAATATATCCTGCATGTTGTCATCATTCCCAATGTAACAGTGTTCCTTCCGTCCCTCTCCTCGCCCCAACCTGGGCTCCAACCAGGGACCCTCTGAGCACGTCGACAACTGCCTCCCGCGAAGCATCGTTACCTATCGCTCCACAAAAGCTGCGGCCCTTGCAGAGCAACTTCTTCAAGGTCTCAGAGCGAGTGACGTTACCGATTGAAACGCTATTAGTGCGCATCGCTAACTAGCTAGCCATTTCACACCGGTTACACCAACACAAGGCCATGCTTCGCTCAGGTCTCACATCACAGGGTCACTGCCAGGAGCACGTCAGCACCCAGGCATCCATCTGACCACACTCACTGAGATAACACCTTAACCTTCACAACTGAGATAACACATTTACCTTCACAACTGAGATAACACATTTACCTTCACAACTGAGATAACACATTTACCTTCACAACTGAGATAGCACATTTACCTTCACAACTGAGATAACACATTTACCTTCACAACTGAGATAACACATTTACCTTCACAACTGAGATAACACCTTGACCTTCAAGACTGAGATAACACCTTGACCTTCAAGACTGAGATAACACCTTGACCTTCAAGACTGAGATAACACCTTGACCTTCAAGACTGAGATAACACCTTGACCTTCAGGACTGAGATAACACCTTGACCTTCAAGACTGAGATAACACCTTGACCTTCAAGACTGAGATAACACCTTGACCTTCAAGACTGAAATAACACCTTAACCTTCAAGACTGAGATAACACCTTGACCTTCAAGACTGAGATAACACCTTGACCTTCAAGACTGAGATAACACCTTAACCTTCAAGACTGAGATAACACCTTGACCTTCAAGACTGAGATAACACCTTAACCTTCACAACTGAGATAACACCTTAACCTTCAAGACTGAGATAACACCTTGACCTTCAAGACTGAGATAACACCTTGACCTTCAAGACTGAGATAACACCTTGACCTTCAAGGCTGAAATAACACCTTTACCTTCACAACTGAGATTACACCTTGGGTGTTTCTTAATATGCATACTACCGTACTCCACACTCAACTGCTCCGAGTGCATTCTCAGAGGACGTTCTCTTGAGTACGTTCTTGTGAGGATGAGAGTGTGGAGAACGCATAAAACATTACAATTGAGAAGCACTCGGACTATCCCTACTGGAGGGATCCTCAACTATATTCAGCTGCGGGGCGATTTTTTGTCTGGTGTTTTTTTTTCCTCAGTTTTATGTCCAACAATGAAAATAAAAAATATATATACAGTGTATAGTATTTTTTTATTTATTTTGGGGCTCAGAAACTTGGGGGGCCAAATAAAACCCCCCTGGCCGGCGGGACCGCCAGTTGGGAAATCCTTCCCTACTGTATGAATATGTGAGTCATTTTTGACGTGGTTGCGTCATATTTTTAATATACTTAATATATCAAAGCTTGCATTCGAGTAGTGTCCTCCGTGCTCCATTTCGCATACTTTGATTTGGACTCATAGTCCGACTCTGCCGTGTTCCAATTTGCGTGCTCAAAGCACGGTAGTATGCATTTTGTATGGGTACATAAAAAAAATTGTAATTTCTTACATTCACCTTCACACACAGTAGCTTTTTTCACAGGATGGTTTCAGGTACTTTGAAAGCTGATTATCCAGGATAACCCGTCAATACAATGTTAAAGGGAAGAACAAACCACAACTTTCCTCAGATACTGATGTAACATACGTGTACTGCAGATATGTTGGTAACAACCAAAGGGGGTATACTGTAGTGGTATTATGCTATGCAGCAGAGGTGACTTGTGCTTTTAGACAGCTGTGGCACATTTCTAATGAGGGAATACAGTATGGCCCTGAGCAAGGGCCATACTGAGCTTTCACAACACATTACATGACACATGGGTGTGTAGAGAATATTAAACTGTACAACCACAGCCAACCCCTTTATCGTCCTGATGCACTCTCACACACACACACACACACACACACACACACACGCACGCACGCACACATGCACGAGCGCACACACTCACTCACACACACACGCACACACGCACTCACACGCACGCACACACACAGTGCCCTGGGTACGACAGCTCATACAGCCAGCCTGGTCATGCTTGGTTGAGCAAATAACAATTGGAAACACTAATTAGCCATTCTACTGGAACTGAACGATGTCAAGCCTTACTACGGTCAGACAGCTCATACAGCCAGCCTTACTATGGTCAGACAGCTCATACAGCCAGCCTTACTACGGTCAGACAGCTCATATAGCCAGCCTTACTATGGTCAGACAGCTCATATAGCCAGCCTTACTATGGTCAGACAGCTCATATAGCCAGCCTTACTATGGTCAGACAGCTCATACAGACAGCCTTACTACGGTCAGACAGCTCATACAGACAGCCTTACTACGGTCAGACAGCTCATACAGCCAGCCTTCTAATTACATCTGGTTATGTTATTAGTGTGTGCTTTAGGGGGAACGGGGCAGAACAGAACAGAATAGAACAGAATAGAATAGAATAGAACAGTATAGAATAGAATAGAACAGAATAGAATAGAATATAACAGAATAGAACAGAACAGAATAGAATAGATTAGAATAGAACAGAACAGAATAGAACAGAACAGAATAGAACAGAATAGAATAGAACATAATAGAACAGAACAGAATCGAATAGAACAGAATAAAATACTTTATTTTTCCCAGTCAACAGTGCTGGTTCATGTTCACATTTATAGAATAGAACAGAACAGAACAGAACAGAACAGAACAGAACAGAACAGAATAGAATAGAATATAACAGAACAGAATAGAATATAACAGAATAGAATAGAACAGAATAGAACAGAATAAAATACTTTATTTTTCCCAGTCAACAGTGCTGGTTCATGTTCATATTTATTCTGCAAACGTTTGCACGACAGTAGAGCAATATAGCATTTTAACTGTACTCTACTGAGCATATGGATATTACCAATATATGGTCTTCCTCTCTGTCTCAGGCATGTCTTTGACTGGGTGGTGGGAACAGTGTTTGCTGGTCTGTCTGGCTGAAGGGCCAGAGGGCTGGAACTGCATTCAGAGAGCCATTCCCTTACAAAGAGACATTCATTCTGTGTTTTCAATGCTCAGCCAGAATCTCTGACAGACCCTTTGGAGAGCGTCCATGAGTTATACCACATCGCTCGCTGAGTCTCTCTCTCTCTGTCTCTCTCTCTCACTCCCTCTATCTCCCCGTCCCTATGAAAGATGTGGTTTTGTTGGGTTTGTTTCTGCTTTATAAATTGTGATGGTCTGTGTATTAATAATATAATGTGGTAAGAAGCTTCCTATTCCATGCCATTCCAAGTGATACTCTGCTGCCATGAATTGGACTTGCTAAGCAGGCTGTTGTCAGCAAAGCAGTATTTCCTTCCCCAGCTCAATGGCTTCGACTTCCCATGGTCTGTCAGTTTGGGACAGAGCAGACGCTCCTATCTGTCCACATGGAGGTCTAGCTGTTCCATTTACACTCTTAATCCATATTGTAACTATGAATAAATCAGTACTATCATCAGTGACCTATGACCCTGGACTGTAGCAGCTACAGCTCCAATCCAGCTACTGTATGTCAGTAGCTCAGGATCACTACTGTCAGCTGTTTGGCCACAGTTGGCATACTGGCCCCTCCAGAAAGATGTGTGGTACACTAGAATATATTTGAATAGAATAGAATAGAATAGCATTCACATTTTGGAAGTCCTATCCCACTAGACACACCACGTCATTTCAACATGGAGTAGTGGGTAATATTTGGTAGATACGTCGTCGATCAATGAGATTCCAACCTATTTTCAACCTCTCAAAAAAGACAGCCAAAAGTTAGTTGAATTTCCAATCTGTTATCGCTATGCTTTCAACCATCTAAAAGCACAACCAAATTCCAAAGGAAAATCAATGTCAGATTTTTTGTTTGGTTGTCACCTACATGTAATATCACTGTGATTTCAACCATTTTAAAAGCACAGCAAAGTTTAAATGGGAATACTTTTTTTATTTATACAACAACTTAAAAATCCCTCTCTCCCTCCCCTCCCAGAGGACCTGAGCCCTAGGACTATGTCTCAGGACTACCTGGCCTGATGACTCCTGGCTGTCCCCAGTCCACCTGGTCATGCTGCTGCTCCAGTTTCAACTGTTCTGCTTGCGGCTATGGAACCCACCTTTTTCCCAGACCTGCTGTTTTCGACTCTCTCTCTCTCTCTCTCTCTCTCTCTCTCTCTCTACCACACCTGCTGTCTCGACCTCTGAATGCTTGGCTATGAAAAGCCAACTGACATTTACTTTTGAGGTACTGACCTGTTTCACCCTCTACAACCACTGTGATTATTATTTGACCCTGCTGGTTATCTATGAATGTTTGAACATCTTGAAGAACAATCTGGCCTTAATGGCCATGTACTTTTATAATCTCCACCCGGCACAGCCAGAAGAGGACTGGCCACCCCTCAGAGTCTGGTTCCTCTCTATGTTTCTTCCTTGGTTCCTGCCTTTCTAGGGAGTTTTTCCTTGCCACCGTGCTTCTACATCTGCATTGCTTGCTGTTAGGGGTTTTAGGCTGGGTTTCTGTATAGCACTTTGTGACATCTGCTGATGTAAAAAGGGCTTTATAAATACATTGGATTTGATGTGATTTTGATTAAAGTACATGGTGCAAGTGAACAAAGCTGTTTTTAGATTCTGTGCAGAGTATTACAGCAAATGTGAAGATTTCCACAGACCAGCAACCCTGAATATACACGCTTTCCATGACTACATAAGAAGACATTTATTGTTCCAGTAACCTCAGTAACCTTACGGTTAAATCAATACTGTTACATTCGTGTATTTACAGTCTTACAAAAGTAATATTGAATTGTGTTTGGTTGACAATGCAACCAAATATCAACAATTGAAGGAGATGTATCTACTGCTTGGAAAGTTCCATCTGAGCCACTGGCTTAATCCCATTCTTTATCTTTCATTTTTGGAGATAAAGACATGAATCCAACTTGTCGACAAGTTATTATGGCTATTTACCGTATTGCAAAAGTATAAACTTTTGAAGGAGATGTATCTCCTGCTTGGATACCTCCATCTGTGTCACTGAGACTGGCTTTAATTCCAATTTGTCTACAAGTTAATAATTGATATGTTGGATTCACATCTCCATTTAAGACATCTATGTTAAAGAATAAGACTAAATCAAATCAAAATGTGAATGCACTTCAAATACAGCCCCAAATTTGTAGATCACATTTGAAATCAACCAGTTGAAAAGGCCTATATTATATGTATTGTCTATTTTTAGTTGAATCCTGCGCTGTTGATGATTTCCCAAATGATATATAGGCCTAAATACAATCATTGATGATGACCAAAAGTATGTGGACACCTGCTAGTCGAACATCTCATTCCAAAATCATGGGCATTAATATGGAGTTGGTCCCCACTTTGCTGCTATAACAGCCTCCACTCTTCTGGAAAGGCTTTCCACTAGAGGTTGGAACATTGTTGCAGGAACTTGCTTCCATTCAGCCACAAGCATTAGTGAGGTCGGCACTGATGTTGGGCGATTAGGCCTGGCTCGCAGTCGGCATTCCAATTCATCCCAAAGGCATTCCAATTCATCCCAAAGGTGTTCGATAGGATCGAAGTCTCTTTACAGGCCAGTCAAGTTCTTCCACATCAATCTTGACAAACAATTTCTCAATGGATCTCGCTTTGTGCATGGGGGCATTGTCATGCTGAAACAGGAAAGGGCCTTCCCCAAACTGTTGCTACAAAGTTGGAACCACAGAATTGTCTAGAATGTCATTGTATGCTGTAGCGTTGATTTCCCTTCACTGGAACTAAGGGGCCATGCCCGAACATGAAAAACAGCCCCAGACCATTATTCCTCCTCCACCAAACATTACAGTTGGCACTTTGCATTGGGGCAGGTAGCGTTCTCCTGGCATCCGCTAAACCCAGATTAATCTGTTGGACTGCCAGATGCTGAAGCGTGATTTATCACGCCAGAGAATGCGTTTCCACTGCTCCAGAGTCAAATGGCGGCGAGCTTTACACCACTCCAGTCCACGCTTGGCATTGCGTATGGTGATCTTAGGCTTGTGTGCGGCTGCTCGGCCATGGAAACCCATTTCATGAAGCCCCCGATGAACAGTTATTGTGCTGACGTTGCTTCCAGAGGCAGTTTAGAACTCGGTAGTGAGTGTTTCAGACGATTTTTACGCGCTACGCACTCCAGCACTCGCGGTCCCATTCTGTGAGCTTGTGTGTGGCCTACCGTTTCATGGCTGAGCCGTTGTTGCTCCTGGACGATTACACATTCACAATAACAGCACTTACAGTTGACCGGGGCAGCTCTAGCAGGGCAGACATTTGACAAACTGACTTGTTGGAAAGGTGGCATCCTATGACGGTGCTACGTTGAAAGTCTGAGCTCTTTAGTAACGCCATTCTACTGCCAATGTTTGGCTATGGAGATTGCATGGCTGTGTGCTCGATTTTATACACCTGTCGGCAACGGGTGTGGCTGAAATAGAATCCACTCATTTAAAGGGGTATCCACATACTTGTGTATATATAGTGTATACTTTATAAAGCATGGCTACATTTAATTTGCTTTGTACCCTTTGTAATGACTTTGATAGCAACAGTGACATCTATTAAATGGAGATTTTTCAACAATCATTCTCACGATAGCACATTGGTAATAGTCAGTGATAAATATCAGAGCTAGGCTGGCCTTTGTAAAACCCTGGATGGGACACCGAAGTAGATTGATCAACTCTCCAGTAGGAGGTGCTGCCCAGCCTGTTGTTTTTTTCTTCTTCTTCATATAATGGATATTATTTTAAAGATCTGACGTCAAAGGCTTGTTTATGTTAAAAAATTGGTTACCAAGGTGACATAATCCTGTGGGTGAAATTTTACCCTCAAAACAACAGTTTAAGTTTATGACTTATTTCATGTGCCATTTATTTTCCCACAATACGTTGACAAAAGTAATTTGAAAACGTTTTTTTAATTTGATTCGACAACGTTGATTTAACCAGTTTGTGCCCAGTTTGATCTCTCCTATCCATTGAGCTGGGCATCACACCTGTTGTGGTGGGCTGTGTTTTCTTGTCGCCCTCTATTGGAGATGAACCAGTAGTTTTGATTACGTGACATACAGATCATTAAAACAATGACATCACGAAGTCCCAACTTGTGCGTTGTTAAAATCGGAATAGCCTCTAGTACAATGTCTAATGGCTTCTATAGACGGAGATAACGTGATGGTTTTGGATTGGAAAAAGGTGCAGAAATGTTAACGCGTGTCAGGGTTCGGAGCTCCCATCGTCTATAGATTACATAGGTTGTATATATATATATTTTAGTATTGAACCGCCAGTCATTTTTTGAGAATAAGGGGAATGACAGTCTCATTGAAGATAAAAAAAAAAAAAAAAGAAACTGAATTTAATCAACTCACCAACTCCGATTTTCTCCTCTTCCGTCGTGGTCCACATGATCCTGTTGAAATTCCCGGTAAATCAAGCCAGGTTCTGCCGTTATCATGGAAAAAGGACCAGGAAAAGTTGTTTAAACCGCTCAGATCCACGGAAATATATCACTGCAAATAAAAGTAAACCAAAGTGGAATGTGCGTTCATATTTCGACTCTCAAACGAAGCATTTTCTCGTCCGGGGTCCTTAGTCCGTCAGTGCATCTTCTTGCTGTCTGTCATACAACAACGTTCACTCAGTCTGTCGCAATCAGTGCTAGGTTATTATCCTATCCGTAGCCTAAGCCCTGGCTGCGGCTGCCTCTGTGCCAATCCCTTCGACCAACTCTAGCAATGCAGCCGCAGCATCTCGCGCCGTCCACTGCCAGAAGCCAGAATGGAGAAAGCTGTTATTTATTTATTTCCACCAGCGCACAGCACAGCAGTCTCGTTTTCTGTCTGAATACCGATGTCTGCCAGTCACAAACTCGTTTTGAGTCGGATGAATTCATAAAACAAGCTTTAAAATGATCATATGTCGCTATGGAATAGCAAATCGACCATTTCAAGACCACCGAGAGTGAATGTCGCAACAGCATGGAGAGAGCGAGATAGAGAGAGATGTCCAGTTGTTTACGATGAAACTGGAGAGTGTGTGAACGGGATACTCAAATAGAATGCAGTCACCGCTGCGCCATCTTTAGGCTCTCTAAGCACTAGCACATGACGCAAATGGACAAATAGTCTGTCTATCCTTCGATGGGACACAGATGGGGCAGAGAGACAGTTGTGATACCCTAACCTAGATCAAAATGTTTTCTCTTTCTCTCCTTTTGTTCCTATAATGGTTTGGTTTGGGATGTGTTATATCGGGTTATTTTTGGCAGTTTCTCTCTCTCTCTCTCTCTCTCTCTCTCTCTCTCTCTCTCTCTGTGTGTGTGTGTGTGTGTGTGTGTGTGTGTGTGTGTGTGTGTGTGTGTGAAAGAGAGATTGAGGTGTCATCTGATGCTCCCCAAGGTGACTTCTTTACAAATTAGTCCCTATGTATTCTTAGCCCCCCCCACACACACACACACAGTTAGAAAGCAACAGTGCGTGGGAAACATGAAACAGCTAAATCAATCAAAGTGGAACTAAATGGTTACTGAGAAGGTATTTCTTAGTACATGATGAACAAGGGTCTTGAGAAGACAAGCTCTATTGGCCAGAGCTTGGCCAAGGGTTGCCATTTTAGACAGAGCAATAGAGCTTGTCTTCTCAAGGTGTGTGTGTGTGTGTGTGTGTGTGTGTGTGTGTGTGTGTGTGTGTGTGTGTGTGTGTGTGTGTGTGTGTGTGTGTGTGTGTGTGTGTGTGTGTGTGTGTGTGTGTGTGTGTGTGTGTGTGTGTGTGTGTGTGTGTGTGAAGAGAAGAGAAGAGACATAGGAACTAATTTGTAAAGACATCACCTTGGGCAGCATCAGCTGACACCTCAATCTCTCTTACACACACACACACACACACACACACAGCGACATTCACAATAAAACAAAGACAAGTATCAGCATCAGTCAGTGTAGGGATTTGTGTTTATAAGGAGTTGACGGCATCCTAGATCGACTCTTATTTCATGGGATATTTATAGTGGTTGGGTTGCTTGTCTGGACTGCCAAGGAAAGGAGTGCACAAGTACAAGAGGTAACCATGGTGATCCAAAGGAGTACACAAGTACATGAGGTAACCATGGTGATCCAAAGGAGTACACCGGTACATGAGGTAACCATGGTGATCCAAAGGAGTACACCGGTACATGAGGTAACCATGGTGATCCAAAGGAGTACACCGGTACATGAGGTAACCATGGTGATCCAAAGGAGTACACCAATACATGAGGTAACCAATAGTGATCCAAAGGAGTACACAAGTACATGAGGTAACCAATAGTGATCCAAAGGAGTACACAAGTACATGAGGTAACCAATAGTGATCCAAAAGAGTACACAAGTACATGAGGTAACCATGGTGATCCAAAGGAGTACACAAGTACATGAGGTAACCATGGTGATCCAAAGGAGTACACAAATACATGAGGTAACCATGGTGATCCAAAGGAGTACACAAGTACATGAGGTAACCATGGTGATCCAAAGGGTACCTGCTGCATCACAAAGGGTCGGTACTGATCAGGCTGTTTTGTGTTATAGTGTAGTCTTCTGTTTCGCTACTTCATTATGACACTTCACAACAATCTCAGGCGACATGACATTTGTAAGTTCTTACATGTACGTCTTATAGTAAGGTATTTTTTATTGTCAGATAGTGTGATGACTCTGTCAGTTGAGGGACAAGCATTGCTTACGAGTGACGTTGTCTGTCAGAAGACATATACTATATGAATGCCTTTATAACAGACCACTTGCTCCCAAATCGACTTACAGTCACGGGTACAAACTGTCATGCATTTTATGGTCCCGTGAATCTAACCCACTATCCTGGCATTGCAAGCAACATGCTCTACCAACTGAGCTACAGAGGGCCACTGACTTATAGAGGACCACTGAGCTACAAATGACCACTGAGCTACAGAGGACCACCAAGTTACAGAGGACCACCGAGTTACAGAGGACCACCGAGTTACAGAGGACCACCGAGTAACAGAGGACCACCGAGTTACAGAGGACCACTGAGTTACAGAGGACCACTGAGCTACAGAGGACCACTGAGCTACAGAGGACCACAGAGCTACAGAGGACCACTGAGCTACAGAGGACCACTGAGCTACAGAGGACCACTGAGTTACAGAGTTACAAAGGACCATGACAATAAGGCTTATAATAGCCTCAAGTTATGTCTATGTATCAACGTTTAGCCTGTACTTCGTCAGGATCAGTATGAGATAATAACAAATTCTAAGGGATTCATAAATGCTCATGACAAGTGTTACAATGCGTTATAACCAACCTTAACAACATTGCCACCTAGTGAGGAATCCCAACAGAGCATGATGATGATGGTATCATCTCCATATGGCCTCAGATCTCAGCTACAGATTAGTCTAGTGACGAGACAGGCAGGTTAAAATTAGCACACTAATCTGAAGGGAGACACACACACACACACACACACACACACACACACACACTGAGACACAAAGAGAGAGCGAAAGAGAGAAAGAGCGAGAGAGAGAAATAAAGAGACAGAGACACACACATGCACACTGAGACACATGCATGCACACACACACACACTGACCGTATGCAGCCCTTGGTGACTCCAGTGGTTGACTTTGATCCTGGCGAAGGGTTCCACAGTCAGGGGAGAGGTGGGAAGGGGCAGCAGGGAGAATACACGCACGCATACATTTCCCTCCTTGGGTAAATTTATCATCGTCCATGTTTTGAGAAAGTAAGATGACAATACCACAAATTGTATTAAAAAAGAACAATATTTGACAATACTGTGCAGTGCATTCGGAAAGTATTCAGACCCCTTTACTCTTTTCCACATTTTGTTACATTACAGCCTTATTCTAAAATTTATTAAATAGTTTTTTTCCCCTCATCAATCTACACAATAACCCATAATGATGAAGCAAAAACAGGTTATTATTTATTTTTGCTAATTTATTACAAATAAAAAAAACTGAAATAACACATTTACGTAAGTATTCAGACCCTTTACTCAGTACTTAGTTGAAGCACCTTTACAGCCTCAAGTCTTCTTGGGTATGACGCTACAAGCTTGGCACACCTGTATTTGGGGAGTTTCTCCCATTCTTCTCTGCAGATCCTCTCAAGCTCTGTCAGGTTGTGTGGGGAGCGTCGCTGCACAGCTATTTTCAGGTCTCTCCAGAGATGATCGATCGGGTTCAAGTCTGGGCTCTTGCTGGTCCACTCAAGGACATTCAGAGACTCGTCACGAAGCCACTCCTGCGTTGTCTTGGCTGTGTGCTTAGGATTGTTGTCCTGTTGGAAGGTGAACCTTTGCCCCAGTCTGAGGTCCTGAGAGCTCTGGAGCAGGTTTTCATCAAGGATCTCTCTGTACTTTGCTCCATTCATCTTTCCCTCAATCCTGACTAGTCTCCCAGTCTCTGCCGCTGAAAAACATCCCCACAGCATGATGCTGCCACCACCATGCTTCATCGTAGGGATGGTGCCAGGTTTCCTCCAGACGTGACGCTTGGCATTCAGGCCAAAGAGTTCAATCTTTGTTTCATCAGACCAGAGAATCTTATTTCTCACGGGCTGTCATGTGCCTTTACTGAGGACTGGCTTCGGTCTGGCCACTCAACCATAAAGGCCTGATTGGTGGAGTGCTGCAGAGATGGTTGTCCTTCTGGAAGGTTCTCCCATCTCCACAGAGGAACGTGTAGATACTGTTGAGTTCTACTTCCCTAGTCACTGCTGAGTTCTACTTTCTTGTCACTATTGAGTTCTACTTCCCTAGTCACTGTTGAGTTCTACTTCCCTTGTCACTGTTGAGTTCTACTTCCCTTGTCACTGTTGAGTTCTACTTCCCTTGTCACTGTTGAGTTCTAGTTCCCTTGTCACTGTTGAGTTCTAGTTCCCTTGTCACTGTTGAGTTCTAGTTCCCTTGTCACTGTTGAGTTCTACTTCCCTTGTCACTGTTGAGTTCTACTTCCCTTGTCACTGTTGAGTTCTAGTTCCCTTGTCACTGTTGAGTTCTAGTTCCCTTGTCACTGTTGAGTTCTACTTCCCTTGTCACTGTTGAGTTCTACTTCCCTTGTCACTGTTGAGTTCTACTAGGTAAAAATCTGTCGTTCTGCCCCTGAACAAGGCAGTTAACCAACTGTTCCTAGGCCGTCATTGAAAATAAAAATTTGTTATTAACTGACTTGCCTAGTTAGATAATGGTAAACCAAATTAATAATGTTGAGTTCTACTTAACTTGTCACTGTTACTACTTCCCTTGTCACTATTGAGTTCTACTTCCCTTGTCACTGTTGAGTTCTACTTTCTTGTCACTGCTTTCTCTGCTTTCATTATCACAACAATACAAACACATCCTGTGAGAAGAATTACAGTATTATACCATTTAGGGACAAATTACAGTATTATACCGTTTAGGGACAAAAGTCAATGGATGTGAAAGTTTGAAATACGCAGCACATTGTGATGAAATCAACTCGGCATTCCATTCAAGGCCAGTAAGTTTCTCCTTGCAGACTGAAAGGGAGATTAGGAGAAGCAGTCTTCACTGTATAAATCACAGAATTTAACAGAACGTTATATTGTATCTCTGTGGCCTTCGTTGTATTAAATCATACTGAATGGGTTGAATGCTGTCCAATAGATTGGCCTTGTGTGAGGGAGGGGAGAGCGACGACTTGTCCTAGAGAGAGGCACTCAGCCATTTGGTTGTGGCTGGAGCACTTCTCACTCTAATAAAACATGTTACAAAAAGGCTCATAAGACATTATAAAGGCTCATAAGACATTATAAAGGCTCATACATGCTTATAACATGTTATGAAGCCAGTTTTACAGAATTTGATCTCAATTAAACACAGACACTAAATGTTCGAAACAAAGGGATAATATATATATATATATATATATATATACACTATGTCTTTTTTGTACATAAAATTTGAATACAACTCTACACCATTAGTGGTCCTTTCCAAAAGAATGACACAACTACAGGGTCGGATATTTTTTAATGTTAAATTAAAGTATAGGATTTGGTAAGGGAATCTGATCCTAGCTCTGTGCCCAAGGGAAAGTTCAGTCATGGATGAGAGGTATTGTGGCAAATATCTGTTGTATTAGCACCTGATTATATTTACCCATATAGAGCCATATATTTACACATCAAATCAAATTTGATGTGTAAATATATGGCTCTATATGGGTAAATGTAATCAACAGGCGTAGACTAACAGTGAGAAATCAGATAAAAAATATTAAAATAATAACACAAGGAATAAATACACAATGAGTAACAATAACTTGGTTATATACACAGGGTATCAGTACCCGAGTCGATGTGCAGGGGAACAAGGTCATTGTGGTAGATATGTACACATACTGTAGGTAGGGGTAAAGTTACTAGGCAACAGAATAAATAATAAACAGTAACAGCAGTGTATGTGATGAGTCAAAATACTTTGTGCAAAAAGGGTCAATGTAGATAGTTAAATAGTTAACTAATAGCTACCCAGACTATCTATTTAGGCTTGGGGGTAGAAGCTGTTCAGTGTCCTGTTGGTTCCAGACTTGGTACATTGGTCGCTCTTGCTGTGAGGTAGCAGAGAGAGTCTATGACTTGGGTGAATGGAGTCTTTGACAATTGTTAGGGCCTTCGTCTGACACCGCCTGGTATAAAGGTCCTGGATAGCAGGAAGCTTGGCCCACAGTGATGTACTGGGCCATATACACTACCCTCTGTAGTGCCGTTGCGGTTCGATTCCGAGCAGTTGTCATACCAAGTGGTGATGCAACCAGTCAAAATGCTCTCACTGGTGCAGCTATAAAACTTTTTACATTTACATATACACTGAGTGTCAAAACATTAGGAACACCTGCTCTTTCCACGACGTTGGCTGTGGTTCAAACTCATAAAAGACACACCCTCGTCCACTTACCCTCTTCTTATGCCCTTGGGGGAATCCCCGTCACCATCTTGGAGGGCGGTGCAAATGATTAGGCAAGCAAGGGAAGTTTGCAACGTAAACCCCTCAGCCCTCGTTTTTAGTCGAGTTTGCTAGTGTACAATTATGTTCACTTCAGGGCCTGAAACTCCCCATAATTCAATTCACCACGATTGTACATCCGCAAAGGATTTAATCCCCGAAAACTTAAAAACAATATCAATGGAGAAGTCAACATACAAATGTAAGTAAAAACGAATACAAATAAGTTAGAAATTGTGCTACTAATGCACATGACGGCACAAACACGTCTCGTAAAAAGTAAATATGTTTTTTGTTTGTTTATCTTTTGGAAATTGTAGAAATAAAACATTTTCCTCCTTCAGAAGTTCCAGCTGGGCAGGCTAATGTTATTTAGCTAATTAATTTGCTATCTATCACACAGTAGGCGTATATTAATAATTATATAGTTAATATAAGTAGACATGCAATCATAATTGACTGTAGCGCATATAAAGCACCCACAAGCTACCGGTGCCTGAAAACACAATCATGCCGGGATGAACGAGTGACAAATTTCTGGGTATGGTCAATTTAAAAATCATTCCTTCCTCCCTCGCCCCTTGCCCTGCAAGTGTATACTCAGACGTCATGATACATCATCAGAAGTGTCCACTTAGTGTGAGGGCTGAGGGGATAGGGTGTGTCTTTTCAGTGTTTGGACTGCAGCCATGGACTGACCAGGTGAATTCAGGTGAAAGCTATGATCCCTTACTGATGTCACTTGTTAAATCCACTTTAATCAGTGTAGATGAAGGGGAAGAGACAGGTTAAAGAAGGATTTTTAAGCCTTGACACATTTGAGACACGGATTGTGTATGTGTTCCATTCAGAGGGTGAATGGGTAAGACAAAATATTTAAGTGCCTTTGAACGGGGTATGGTAGTAGGTGTCAGGCGCTCCGGTTTGAGTGTGTCAAGAACTACAACAACACTGGGTTTTTGCCACACTCAACAGTTTTCTGTGTTTATCAACATGGGTCAGCATCACTGTGGAATGCTTTCGACACCTTGTCCAGTCTATGCGAATTGAGGTTGTTCTGAGGGCTAAAGGGGGTGACACTCAATATTAGGGAGGTGTTTCCAATGTTTTGTCCACTCAGTGTATCTGGTGTATCATATGGCTGTTTTACATGTACTAATATGTACCAACATTGTGTTAAAGTGACCTCTAGAGGTACTTAGTGGCCATTGCATCTCGCTGCACCAGGACATGTGTGTTCACCATTATAACACTAAATATATGGAATACACTTTTCACACTATTGTGCCAATGCAAATGGCTTGGATAGTTTATTTTTTACATTGTCCTGTACAGCACTGCTCCACCGTTGTGTAACCAGTCCAGCCCAGTACAGCTGGGCTCTGTTAGACTATGTTGGATATGTAACCGGGCCAGCCCAGTACAGCTGGGCTCTGTTAGACTATGGTGGATATGTAACCAGGCCAGCCCAGTACAGCTGGGCTCTGTTAGACTATGGTGGATATGTAACAGGGCCAGTACAGTACAGCTGGGCTCTGTTAGACTATGGTGAATATGTAACAGGGCCAGCCCAGTACAGCTGGGCTCTGTTAGACTATGGTGGATATGTAACAGGGCCAGTACAGTACAGCTGGGCTCTGTTAGACTATGGTTGATATGTAACCGGGCCAGTACAGTACAGCTGGGCTCAGTGGTGTGTAAAGGGTACAAGAGTGAACACAGCATAGGAGCACATTCTTGAAAATGTGTGATTGGTGATTCTCAGTGATGTGTTGGATTTGCCCTAAACATAATGCTTTGTATTCAGGACAAAAATGTCATTACTTTGCCACATTTGTTGCAGTATAACATCTGTGCCTTATTGCAAACAGGAATCTTTTTTATTCTATACAGGCTTCCATCATTTCACTCTGTCATTTAGGTTAGTATTGTGGAGTAACTACAATGTTGTTGATCCATCAGTTATATCACATCCATTAAACTCTGTAACAGTCACCACTGGCCTCATGGTGAAATCCCTGAGCGGTTTCCTTCCTCTCCGGCAACTGAGTTAGGAAGGGCGCTTGTTTCTTTGTAGTGTAACATTACAAATGCACCATGCTCAAAAGGATATTCAATGTTTCAATTCAATGTTCTACCTATAGGTGCCCTTTTTTGTGAACCTTAGGAAAGCTTACCTGGTCTTTGTGGTTGAATCTGTGCTTGAAATTCACTGATCGACTTGGGGTAGTCATTTAACAATCACGTTAAAGAGTATTACTGCACACGTTGAGTCCATGTAACTTATTATGTGACTTGTTAAGCACATTTTTACTCCTGAACTTGTTTAGGCTTGCCACAACAAAGGGGTTGAATACTTATTGACTCATCTTTTTATGTTTCATTAATTTGTAACAATTTTGAAAAACATGATTCCACTTTGACAATATGGTGTATTTTGTGTAGGCCAACGACAAAAAAAAGTCTCAATTCAATACATTTTACATTCAGGCTGTAACACAGCAAAATGTGGAAAAAGTCTAGGGCTGAAGGCTGTGAATACTTTCCCAAGGCACTGTAGATATACTCCTGTAGTGATACTCTTTACCCTCTGTAATATATACTAAACAAAAATATAAACACAACATGTCAAGTGTTGGTCCCATGTTTCATGAGCTGAAATAAAAGATTCCAGAAATGTTCCATAATGCACAAAAAAACATATTTCTCTCAAATTTTGTGCTCAAATTTGTTTACATCCCTGTTATTGAGCATTTCTCCTTTGCCAAGATAATCCATCAACCTGACAGTTGTGGCATATCAAGAAGCTGATTAAACAGCCTGGTCATTACATAGGTGCACATTGTGCTTGGGACAATAAAAGGCCACTCAGAAATGTGCAGCTTTGTCACACAACAAAATGCCACAGATGTATCAAGTTTTGAGGGAGCGTACAATTGGCATGCTAACTGCAGGAATGTCCACCAGATCTGTTGCCAGAAAATTATAGATAAAAAATAACAAAATATGAAAAATATGACATTAGTGTAAAACATGTTTTAATTAATTGTATAAATTGTTAGTCATCACAATATGCACAAGGTCAGTTAGAGGGATAATGTAGGTTACATTCAATGATGTATATAAACCCTGGATTGCTGATGCTATGCATTGGCCATTGAGAGGTTTTGAAGCCTTCGGGATGCCATATTGGCATTTCCCAGTAGGAGCAGTCCTCCATAGGATTTTTTATGTTTTAAATGTTTTTATTTAACCTTTATTTTAATAGACAAGTGAGTTAAGAACAAATTCTTATTTACAATGACGGCCTACACCGGCCAAGCCCTAACCCTGACGACACTGGGCCAATTGTGCGCCGCCCTATGAGACTTCCAATCAGCTTGGAATTGAACCAGGGTCTGTAGTGACACCTCTAGCACTGAGATGCAGTGCCTTGCACCACTCGGGAGCCCAAATGAGTGGAACTCTACAGCATTTCAATTTAATGTTTCAAGGATGAGGACATATTTCTTCATTCGGGATCAGTGTCCCTTCCACGGGACGGTTGAGCTAACGTAGGCTAATGCAATTAGCATTAGATTGTAAGTAACAAGAACATTTCCCAGGACATAGACATATCTGATACTGGCATAAAGCTTAAATTCTTGTTAATCTAACTGCACTGTCCAATTTACAGTAGCTATTTCAATGAAATAATACCATGCTATTGTTTGAGGAGAGTGCACAATTTTGAACATGAAAAGTTATTAATAAACAAATTAGGCACATTTGGGCAGTCTTGATACAAGATTTTGAACATAAATGCAATGGTTCATTGGATCAGTCAAAATCTTTGCACATACACTGCTGCCGTCTAGTGGCCAAAATCTAAATTGCAACTGTGCTGGAATAATACATTATGGCCTTTCTCTTGCATTTCAAAGATGAGGGTAAAAAAACATACAAAAGAAAGTTTTTTTTGTTCTTTGTATTATCTTTTACCAGATCTATTGTGTTATATTCTCCTACATTCCTTTCACATTTCCACAAACTTGTTTCCTTTCAAATGGTACCAAGAATATGCATATCCTCGCTTCAGGGCCTGAGCTACAGGCAGTTAGATTTGGGTATGTCATTTTAGGCGAAAATTGAAAAGAAGGGTCGGATCATTAAGAGGTTTTAAGTTTAGCTCACATAATATCATTTAAAAGTTAAGGTGTCTGTAATAGAATAAACATGTCAAAAATGTAGACATTAGTAAATGCATTTTTATAGCTTATAGCTTTTTTTACAATGGAGGAGTACCAAGATGGCTGTGCATTGGCTTCATTACAGAGCCCCCTGTGGCTGCCAGCCATCCAGGGTTTAGACACATCATTGGTTACATTCAGATATTTCTTCAGAATATTGCAGCACATATTCATGTTCCTCTAATCAGTTGGTTCTCTGTGAATGGGTGGCTTTTATACATTATAGTCATACTTGCAGTTATTTAGCTCAACAATGTGTAGACCAGCAGTATCTCATGAAGAGAACGGTAATGTGTCCAAATTCAGGAACCAATCTTTCCTTATAAATATATCAGGCTTACCTCATAAAGAAAAGCATTATGACGCATGAAATTACGATGCTATTCTATTCTAATGCATCACCAAACCATTATCTACCGTGATGTGTAAATAACGAATATTAAAAAGTGTGCTTCACTGAAAATAGTTCCCAGTATGGATTTCTAATATATACTGCTTTGACTCTCATAGTAAGTCTGTGTACAGTACACATACATAGACTAAATAGACTGCAAACTTAAATAATGACAGCACTGTATAATAAAACATGTGGTCTACGGCAAATCACCTGTGTAGTGTACAACATCCAACACTAGATGGTGGTAACTGTATGATAAACAAAAAGTGACACAGTCCATACAAAGTTGAACATGTCCATTCACATTGAGCACAAGATGTTGAAAATACATATTGTTTCTATGTTTAGTGAATCTACTGCACTAGGGTTTGATACCCAGCTGGTCACACTACTGTTAAATGATGAGATCTGTGATGATTACCAGGAGTGAAGTCTAGTGTGAGCCGGACCTCCGTGTGTTTCAGGTTCCCCCCTCTTATTCATCTAGATTTTCAACCACAAATCCGTATATATGTTTTGCTCATGAAGCTGTTTCTCATTCCTCTAAGATATGAAAAGCAGGTATCTTCACTTCATCCAAAACTATAGAACAGTATGAGTGTTATTACACAGATTTTATGTAAAAAGTGTATAGAGTTCAATATTATAAAAAAAGGTGCTATCCAGAGCCTAAAATGGTTCTTCGGCTGTCCATATTGGAGAACCCTTTGTAGAACCATTTTTGATACTAGGTAGAACCTATTTGGGTTCCAGGTAGAACCCTTTTGGGTTCCATGTAGAACCCTTTCCACAGAGGGTTCTACAAAGGATTCTCCTATGGGGATAGCCGAATAACCATTTTAGGTTCTAGATAAGAGTGTACAGTATGAATTTATTACCTGTACAGTTCTATTTCTGAGTTTTGATTAACAAGTGAAAACCACACACACCAAAAAAAAAGTATCTACCAAATGCTTTAAGTCAAAGTAGATACAGTCCATACGCAGGTGAGTGACCCTACAATATACATTTTCAATGTATATGCTGTACATTGCATTACATACTCTACATACAGCATATTTCCATGCTGTCGTGACGATATGGTAAGTGCAAATATGTTAACATGTATTGCTGACGGTGTCTGAAGACATAGAAAGGGGACACTGAGGAAGATGGAAGGGACCAACCACATCACACTGTCCACAGCTGTCTGACAGACTGACTGTACAACAACCACTGTGGTTGTAGTTCTGGGACAACTGTGGTTGTAGTTCTTGGAGACCTGTGGTTGTAGTTCTTGGAGACCTGTGGTTGTAGTTCTTGGAGACCTGTGGTTGTAGTTCTTGGAGACCTGTGGTTGTAGTTCTTGGAGACCTGTGGTTGTAGTTCTGGGACAACTGTGGTTGTAGTTCTTGGAGACCTGTGGTTGTAGTTCTTGGAGACCTGTGGTTGTAGTTCTGGGAGACCTGTGGTTGTAGTTCTGGGAGACCTGTGGTTGTAGTTCTGGGAGACCTGTGGTTGTAGTTCTGGGACAGTGTATTTGTCCCCAACATGTGTGACGGAGAACGGTCCGGCCTGCTTTTATTCAGGAAACAAACCTACCAGTCCAGAGAGCAATAATAGACTTTAACGGTTGGTCCGGGGGTACAAAAAGAACGATCACGATCCTGTCTAGACACAACACACACAATACAGGATCAGGATGAGGAGGAATATACATCTAGAACATCTATGTCATAAACTATACTTCTATGGACAAAAGGTTAACTGACTGATAATAATATTAAGCGTATCTGTTCAAAGCAAAGGGTCTGCTCATGTGCAACGCTACCACTGAGGCCCTGCTGTATTGCCCTCTAATCCCCTTGAAGTGCACTACTTTAGGACTATGGGCCCCTTGGTCAAAAGCAGTGCACCGTATAGGAATTAGGGTGACATTTCAGACGCAAACCAAAAAAGTCTCTGTCCATCCCCATCCGTAGGTCATTGTATTGTGATGTCCTCAGTGGAGTCGTGCCGTCTCACTCTGGCCTTGCGGTTGTCCACCTGGGTCTGTTTCCACTTGAGTTGACGCAGCTTCTGCTGCCTCTTCTTCTCCCGGTGCCACATCTGCTCACAGTACTCGTCCACGCTCATACTAGCCGCGCCCATCATGTGCAGGTCCTTATAGTTCCTGAAGAGCTGGGTGTGGCTCTGGGTGTGGCTCCCAGGACCTCCAGGGCCCTGCCTCAGTCCTGCTCCCCCAGCCCCAGGATCAGCTGCCTTGGCCTGGGATGCTGTCATGCTCTGCTGGGGTATGACCTGAAGGTTATAGCGGGCCAGGACCTGGGAGAAGGAGTGCTCCAGGGTGGTACAGCTGTAGAGGCCAGCGTCCCCTGGCTCCAATCGCTGCACCAGGAGACCCCGCTTCATGTGGACCATACGATCCTCACTCTGGAGCAGCTGGACAAGGACAGCAGGGCAAGACAAGAAAAGGTTCATTATTAGATAAATATTAGTCAATAGCTTCCATCCAATTGGCGACAGATTTTCATGCGGATATTCTAAAATCTGCAGAAAGAAAACATCTCAATTTTCTCACCAGTTGTACGTTTCCACCAAACAGAGTTCTTGCAGATAAAAGTCAGTGCGTTACGACGTAAAGGACATCACACATTTTTTATTTTTCGCTTAAGTTTGAGTGTACATGTACTGAATAAAAATCTAAAAGTCTGTGGGTTTCCATCTCATTTTCAACTCGACCGATAATTTGGTCACAAAAAACTGTTGCGTTAAATAGCAAATGTGCTTACTTTGGTCTTGTCACGTGCGCTCTAGCCAACAGCTCGCAGATACAGCGCGGGTAGGCTGCGCGGGTAGGCGACGCGGGTAGGCCACGATGGTAGGCTAGTCTACATAATGAGATTATTATGCATGTTTGTATTTGTCAGACGGCAGTCAAGCATCGATTATCACCAGAATAAGACCCTTGATATTTATTGGAAAGGAGCATTAAGGTCACTGTGCATTTTCACCACCCTGTAAAGTTCAACATAATGTATTTAATCTGTAGCCTAATAAACTGCATGGTTTCCTGATGAGTCGTGGAGGGAGGACCACACAACATATCATCGCTTGACTCCAAGTTTACTTCCACCACCATTATTAATTTTATCGACACAAAAAGATTCCACCATGCCTAACACCTTCCTAATATTGAGTTGCACCCCTCTTTTTGCCCTCAGAACAGCCTCAATTCGCCAGGGCATGGACTCCACAAAATGTCAAAAGCGTTCCACAGGGATGCTGGCCCATGTTGACTCCGATGCTTCCCACAGTTGTGTCAAGTTGGCTGGATGTCGTTTGGGTGGTGGACCATTCTTGATACACACGGGAAACTGTTGAGCGTGAAAAACCCAGCAGTGTTGCAGTTCTTGACTCACTAAAACCGGTGTGCCTGGTATCTACTACCATACCCCGTTCAAAGGCACTTAAATATTTTGTCTTGCCCATTCACCCTCTGAATGGCACACATACACAATCCATGTCTCAATTTTGTCAAGGCCTAAAAATCCTTCTTTAACCTGTCTCCTCCCCTTCATATACAGTGATTGAAGTGTATTTAACAAGAGACATCAATAAGGGATCATAGCATTCACCTATGTCATGGAAAGAGCAGGTGTTCCTAATGTTTTGTACACTCAGTGTATAAACCTGTACTGAAACTACCTGTTTCCATCACAGCTGTCGTGAATTTTTTTTCATATAGGGCATGACTTTACTCGCTTAAAAACTGTGGATGGAAACGTGGTGAATGATTCCGTTAAAATGAGTGATCAATACATGTGTGCTGTATTGTTCTAACGTTCGGTACAGACGGTGAGTTGATAAAGACTCTATGTCAGTTTGTGTGTTAGGTTCCAGGCCTTAGTTAGCATAAAGTTAACCAAGAGCTAACATGGAGAGATGTCTGTCTCTCACCTCTCTGCTGGCGTGAGCCTGTGGTGGCTGCACTGTCCACTTGACTGTAGCCAGCTGGGACCTGGGTACACACTCTAGGAAGGTTGAGTTACTCTCCACTCCATAAACCACCGTCACCTCCACCGACTCAGAACCTGCAAAGAACAGGATAATGAGAGTTCTGTAATACAGATGTAGGATCTTAATTTGAGCCAGTTTGCTACAGAAGGAAAAATAATCCTGCAGCAACAGGAAATTTGAATTATTATGTGTATTACAATAAATTGATATTTTTGTAGGGGTTGATACATTTTTTTATGTAAGGGAAAATCAAGCCTGAGATTTCAAAGTAGAAATGACAAACTTCAGAAGCCTTTTTAAACCTAAAATACACTACAATATTTAGTTCTCCTGCCGGAGGGTGATCAAATGATCTCTGTACAAGATTTGGGTTCCAAGATGACATTGTAAAGTGTCTCTGGATAAGAGTGTCTGTCTGCTAAATGACTGAAATGTCAAATACGTGTAGATTTGTCTTGATACAACGGGATGCGTAAGATATCAAATCATTTTGAATTTCGGAAAGGGAGGGGGCAACTGCAACTGACTCAACTAATATACAGTATCATGAGCCAAGATTCATATTTTTTTATTTAACTAGGCAAGACAGTTATGAACAAATTCTTATTTTACAATGACAGCCTAGGGTTAACTGCCTTGTTCAGGGGCAGAATAAACAGATTTTCACCTTGTCAGCTCTAGGATTTGATCCAGCCACCTTTCGGTTACTGGCCCAACGCTCTAACCACTAGGCTACCTGCCGCCCCTAGTTACATCAGACATGGTCATAGGAGCCTAGTGAACTGAGATTAGTTACATCAGACATGGTTATGGGAGCCTAGTGAACTGAGGTTGACTGGTGCTGCCACTTAGTGCAAACCAATATACTGAGCTAAGTTATTAGTTAAGTTAAGTTACCTAGTGAACTGAGGCTGGCTGGCTGACTCTAGCTGCAACCAGAGACATACAGTACATATCATAGACAGACATAGAAACATTTAGTGTTCATTTCTGTAAATTGTCCTATATCGTAACACTGGCTCATTGTAGCCCCGTACACACACACACACACACACATTACCGTCTTCTGCGTCGTAACACTGGCTCATCGGATCCCCGTGCTTCACGTCCTGGCGCCGAGCTCGCCTGAGGAGATAAAATAGCAGACAGCCTGGGTGTCATAATCATGTCATAACTCTGACAGCTTTAGACTGTGGCAGTGAGTTTGTTTGTTCATTTGTTTGGAACACCCTTAGCTGTTGCTTTAGCAATAGCAACTCTTCTGGGGGTTCACAAACAAAAAAATACAACACAACACGATACAACATGATACAATACAATACAACATAACACGATACAACATGATACAATACAATACAACATAACACAATACAACATGATACAATACAATACAACATGATACAACATGATACAATACAATACAACATGATACAATACAACACAACATGATACAATACAACACAACACGATACAACATGATACAATACAACATGATACAATACAACACAACACGATACAACATGATACAATACAATACAACATGATACAATACAACACAACATGATACAATACAACACAACATGATACAATACAACACGATACAACATGATACAATACAACACGATACAACACGATACAATGCAACACAATACAACATGATACAATACAACACAACATGATACAATACAACATGATACAATACAACACAACATGATACAACACAACATTATACAATACAACATGATACAATACAATACAACACAACATGATACAACACAACATGATACAATACAACACAATACAACACAACAAAATACAACATGATACAATACAACACAATACAACACAACATGATACAATACGACACAACATGATACAATACGACACAACATGATACAATACGACACAACATGATACAATACAACATGATACAATACAACACAACATGATACAATACAACAAAATACAACCTGATACAATACAACACAACATGATACAATACGACACAACATGATACAATACGACACAACATGATACAATACAACACAATACAACATGATACAATACAACATGATACAATACAACACAATACAACATGATACAATACAACACAACACAATACAACATGATACAATACGATACAATACAACACAATACAACATGATACAATACAACACAACACAATACAACATGATACAATACAACATGATACAATACAATGCAACACAATACAACACAACATGATACAATACAAAACAACACGATACAATACAATACAACACAACATGATACAATACAATGCAACACAATACAACACAATACAACATGAAACAATACAATGCAACACAACATGATACAACATGATACAATACAACACGATACGATACGATACGATACGATACGATACAATACAACATGATACAATACAACATGATACAATACAACATGATACAAAACAATACAATACAACATGATACAATACAACACGATACAATACAACATGAAACAATACAATGCAACACAACATGATACAATACAACACAATACAATACAACATGATACGATACGATACAATACGATACAATACAACATGATACAATACAACATGATACAATACAACATGAGACAATACAATACAACATGATACAATACAACATGAGACAATACAATACAACATGATACAATACAACATGAGACAATACAATACAACATGATACAATACAATGCAACACAATACAACACAACATGATACAATACAATGCAACACAACACAACACAACATGATACAATACAACATGATACAATACAATGCAACACAATACAACATGATACAATACAACATGATACAATACAATGCAACACAACACAACACAACATGATACAATACAATACAATACAACATGATACAATACAAAACAACATGATACAATACAATACAACACAATACAACACAACATGATACAATACAACATGATACAATACAACACAACACAATACAATACAACATGATACAATACAACATGATTCAATACAATACAACATGATACAATACAATACAACATGATACAATACAATACAACACAACACAATACAACATGATACAATACAACATGATACAATACAATACAACACAACACAATACAACACAATCATATCTATTCAGAAACAACAATCTAGAATGGTACTTTATTATACATATGTTACAACATAAATGTGTATTTTATTGTCAAACACAGTAATAAGATAATAGCAAGACTCTTAAATGTTAGATGTTAATTGTTATGTTAATTGTATGTTTGATGTTATTGGTTTTCTACTATAATAGTAAAAGGATTTGATGTGGAGATCAATATTGCTGTGTTGGTCTTTTAAACAAAGTAGAGTAGTTACTTCTTGTTGCTGGGGAAGTATCGGTTGCATGTGTTCCCATCCCAGGCACAGTAAGGGTCTCTGGCAAGACAGCAGTCAGCACAGTCTCTACCGTACAGCTCACACCGCTGCAGTGGTAACTGGACCACTCCCTCATCACTGCTCACGTACACCTGTTGCTGTAGACACACCAACAGGGGAGAGGATTTAACTAAATGCAATGTACTTTTAATTAATGTAATCAATCCCTATTGAATTATATTGAATTGTCATAGTGCTGCTAAAAGTGTCACTGTAAAGATCCTCCACCTCCACCCTCTCAGGGCTGGGCATCTCAGGCTCTGCACACTCTTGGATTGCAACTTACCTGGCAGGTCGTTCCTACCAGGTGGAGTGGAGAGGATCTGTGTCTGCACCACGTGCTCTCACTACTGGTGTCCCCCAGGGCTCAGTTCTAGGCCCTCTCCTCTTGTCTCTATACACCAAGTCACTCGGCTCTGTCATATCCTCAATGGTCTCTCCTATTATTGCTATGTGGATGACACTCAACTACCTTTCTCTCCCCCCCTTCAAACCCTTCAGATGGTGACACGCATTTCTGCGTGCCTGGCAAATATCTCAGCTCAGATGTTGGCCCACCATCTCAAGCTCAGCCTCAACAAGACAGAGCTGCTCTACCACCTGGGGAAGACCAGCCTGCTCAAAGACCTCTCCATCATGGTTAACAACTCCACGGTGTCCCCCTCCCAGAGTGCAAAGAACCTTGGAGTGACCCTGGACAACACCCAGTTGTTCTCTGCAAACATCAAATCAGTGACCTATTCATGCTCTACAACATCCGTAGAGTACGACCCTACCTCACACAGGAAGAGACACAGGTCCTGATCCAGGCACTTGTCATCTCCCCTCTGGACAATTGCAACTCTCTGTTGGCTGGGCTCCCTGCTTGTGTCATCAAACCCCTGCAACTTATCCAGAACGCTGCAGCCCGTCTGGTGTTCAACCTTCCCAAGTTCTCCCATGTTACCCCGCTCCTCCTCACACTCCACTGACTTCGTCAAAGCTCGCATCCACTAAAAGACTATGGTGCTCACCTACGGAACAGCAAGAGGAACTGCCCCTCCCTACCTTCAGGCTATGCTCAAACCCTACCCCCCAACCCGAGCACTCCATTCTGCCTCTGGTCTCTTGGCCGTCCCACCTCTACGGGAGAGCAGCTACCACTCAGCCCAGTCCAAGCTCTTCTCTGTCCTGGCACCCCCAATGGTGGAACCAGCTTCCCCCTGAAGCTAGGACAGCAGAGTCCCTGCCCATCTTCCAAAAACATCTGAAACCATAACTCTTCAAAGAGTATTTTAAATAATCCCACAGCACCTCCCCCTCGCACCCCCTCTCCACCCTGACCCCCACCCCTTGTGAACTAACACTTGACTTTTTTTCTCCTTACTAGCTTTGACTTTGCTGATAGCTACTTTATTCACAAAAAACATACTTACTATTACTGTAATATGTGGTTGTCCCACCTAGCTATCTTGTGTGCACTAACTGTAAGTCACTTTGAATAAGAGTGTCTGCTAAATGACTCTAATGTGGTGCTAGAGATGACCGTAAAGTGCTGGTATGTCAAAGACTCCAGTCACCCAAGTCATAGACTGTTCTCTCTGCTACCGCACGGCAAGCGGTACCGGAGCGCCAAGTCTAGGACCAAAAGGCTCCTTTAAAACATTTACACATAGAATCTGGATTGTGGGATTTTTCAAGACTCTTCCCAACGTAGTCTGAGAATAGTCTACTGCTGGAGAAACTATGTGTAAACAGCGCTGAAGCTCCTGTACTGAAATCAATCATCTATTTGTTTGTAATCATTACTGGAATGGTATGTTACTGCTACATTTACTATTAACTGAGGATGACCACACACACGCACACACACACACACACAAATGCACGTGCACACACACACGCTTGCACACTTACTCGTTTAGTAGATAGCTCCATGTTAAGGATGGGGGCCTGAGTCTGTAGGATCAGAACACAAAGGGTTAACACAGGTCGACATCACACAAGACAATATTTAGTGTGTGTGTGTGCACGTGTGTGTGTGTGTGTGTGTGTGTGTGTGTGTGTGTGTGTGTGTGTGTGTGTGTGTGTGTGTGTGTGAAATAATGAATTAAAAGGCTCCTCAAGAGAACCCACATACCAAGTTACAACATTACCAACATAATCTGGCTCAGTGATTCATTTAAACATGGTGACATTGTGAGTCAATGACCCCTGACAGTCCAAGTGAGCTGCATCCTATTCAGACAGCCTTTAGAGGGATGCGGACGATTACCTTGCTATCATATGTCTCCTCACATACACACGCATTCTCTTAGCTAGCTAGCTGGCTAACTCTCTACCAGGCACAGGCCACACACACACACACACACACACACACACACATGCAGACACACACACATGCAGACACACACACATGCAGACACACACACGGACCTCTGTTCTTCCCTCAGGAAGACTCATTGCCACTCTCAACTCTGTGTATTAACCCCAACCCAGTCTAATGAGCTATGTGGTTAACATCCTACCCAAGGCCTGACACTGCCAGGTCATACCGAAGTCACCCCCCCCCCCCCAAAACCTCCCACGTTAAACCCAATGATGTCATGTATAAGTATGTGTGTTGTTGATCCTATATCAGTCTCCTACTCTGAGACTCTGACTGTGAATACTGGCCCTGACATTCATCTTCTTGTTTGTTAAGAGAGGATTAAACAGGTTAGCTCCGGTTTCGATTCCCAATAAATACACACGGCCATCTTGTCCTATGTTGTTGTTCCACACTTCGCTCCCTGTTTGTCTTCTTCCCTAAGAGGAGATAGTCTGTCTGTTTATTTGGGAAACCCTGGGAAAAATGGGTCTGTATCTGTTTTTCCTCTTAGGGGGTTAGTTAGTTATTTTGGTCAAGTATGTGATTGCCCCAATGGAAACAACAGCCAGTGCTGATCTCAAAACAGATGACATGGCAGACAGGTCAAAAGATGGCATGGTACTGGGAAACTTGAGAAAACAAATCTATGGGATGGTCCAGAACCAACCCCTAGCCACTAGGCCTCATCTCCTAGCCCCTAGGCCTTATCCCCTAGCCCTTATCTCCTTTCGCCTAGGCCTTATCTCCTAACCCCTAGGTCTTATTCCCTAGCCTTTATCTCCTAGCTCCTAGGCTTTATCTCCTAGCCCCAAGGCCTTATCGCCTAGCCCCTAGGCCTTACATTCCAGACCCTATGCCTTATCCTCTATCCCTCATCTCCTAGCCCCTAGACCGTATCTCCTAGTCCATACCCCTAGGCACTCCTGTAGATCTGAGAGAATTGGATTGGCATACTATGGTGGAATTTCCTATTAGTCTATCAAATTGCTATTAGTCTATAATTCCAACATAGTCTATCAGAGGACAAGGTGGAGCTACTGTTTCTGGACTGGCCCCTTTTCAGATGTACTTCCTATGAGGTACAGTAAATGTTTCTGGACTGGGCCCATTTCAGATGTACTTCCTATGAGGTACAGTAAATGTTTCTGGACTTGTCCCATTTCAGATGTACTTCCTATGAGGTACAGTAAATGTTTCTGGACTGGGCACATTTCAAATGTACTTCCTATGAGGTACAGTAATGTTTCTGGACTGGTCCCATTTCAAATGTACTTCCAATGAGGTACAGTAAATGTTTCTGGACTGGGCCCATTTCAGATGTACTTCCTATGAGGTACAGTAATGTTTCTGGACTTGTCCCATTTCAGATGTACTTCCTATGAGGTACAGTAAATGTTTCTGGACTGGGCACATTTCAGATGTACTTCCTATGAGGTGCAATAATGTTTCTGGACTTGTCCCATTTCAATTGTACTTACTATGAGGTACAGTAAATGTTTCTGGACTGGGCACATTTCAGATGTACTTCCTATGAGGTACAGTAATGTTTCTGGACTTGTCCCATTTCAGATGTACTTCCTATGAGGTACAGTAATGTTTCTGGACTTGTCCCATTTCAGATGTACTTCCTATGAGGTACAGTAATGTTTCTGGACTGGTCCCATTTCAAATGTACTCCCTATGAGGTACAGTAATGTTTCTGGACTGGTCCCATTTCAGATGTACTTCCTATGAGGTACAGTAAATGTTTCTGGACTTGTCCCATTTCAGATGTACTTCCTATGAGGTACAGTAAATGTCTCTGGACTGGGCCCATTTCAGATGTACTTCCTATGAGGTACAGTAATGTTTCTGGACTGGGCCCATTTCAGATGTACTTCCTATGAGGTACAATAATGTTTCTGGACTGGTCCCATTTCAGATGTACTTCCTATGAGGTACAGTAATGTATCTGGACTTGTCCCATTTCAAATGTACTTCCTATGAGGTACAGTAATGTTTCTGGACTGGTCCCATTTCAGATGTACTTCCTATGAGGTAGAGTAATGTTTCTGGGCTGGGCCCATTTCAGATGTACTTCCTATTCCTCCTGAAGTTGAAACTTTAGCAGTTTAATTGTCTGAGTTGGCAAAAGGGTTGGGGTCAATTCCATTTAATTTTCTTTATTGAAAAGGACTGAAGAAAATTGGAAATGGAATTTCAGTGTCCTTCCTGAATTGAGAGGTATTGAAATGGAATGAATTGACCCCAGCCCTGGTTGGTAGTAGAACACATCAGAGAAGACGTGATGGGAAAACACTAGCAGGCATCTCACCTGAAAGACGGTCAGCTCCTCCAGAATGATCTCCTCAGTCTCCCAGTTGTCTTTGGGAACAGACACCACTTTCAGCACCTTGCCATCATCTGAAGAGGAGGGAGAAAAGCAGGGAGTAACTGAGCGACAGGTGTGTATATGATTTTCCTACGCAGGTAACAACAACCAATTACACTTGATGTCTTATACAGCTGGTGACCTTCAAATGCAAACGGTGGGTTAAAAGTCCCTGTCATACCAATCAACCTGTCTGACCCCCCTGCCTGAACTAACCCCCCTGCCTGAACTAACCCCCTGCCCGACTAACCCCCCTGCCTGAACTAACCCCCCTGCCTGAACTAACCCCCCTGCCTGACTAACCACCCTGCCCGACTAACCACCCTGCGTGACCAACCACCCTGCCTGAACTAACCACCCTGCCTGACTAACCACCCTGCCTGACCAACCACCCTGCCTGACTAACCACCCTGCCTGACTAACCACCCTGCGTGTGTGTCGGCCCAAACTAAAGTCATTAACAGGGATAACATGGTAGTGTGTGATTTATGACTTTAAGATATTTAACCTCAAGGGGTGACCAGAGGTCATAGCAAAGGGTCCCGCTAAGAGGAGAGCCTTCAGACAAAGAGAGCTTCACAGAAAGAGCTCAGCTATCTTCCTCAGCTTGATGAATGACTCTGTGTCTAGGTGCTAATGCTACTAAATCACGGGATTCCATTCATCTCACCAGACATCGCTCACTTGCATTGATTAACCACACTCTTAATACTGACACGATTCACTATGCCTTAATTCAAGTAATGAGAATCTCAAAGGAAAATCCTCCAACTGAAGCCCTAGTTGTGTTGACCTGATGAAGCCTACCTACATTAGAGTCTCGACTCTGACTGAGTTCCACCAGGGGTCAGGCAGACAGGATTGAATGACAGAGTGCAGGACTATGGAACAGTGATCACACTAAGGTGAGCTGGGCCATTGGAGCCCAGCATGGCCTGGTTCATCAGTCTCAGACATAGATTAGATGTTGAGCCACAGGAAAGTTCCCACGGTAACCCGTTCCCCAGGATCATGACTCCCCGCCCTGGGACCATCCTGACATTATCATGAAGAACCAACGCTGCCAGTCCAGTGTGTGTGTGTGTGTGTGTGTGTGTGTGTGTGTGTGTGTGTGTGTGTGAGAGAGTGAGCGTGTGTGTGTGTCTCTTGAACTTTACCCTATTCTAAGTGAATCCTTTTAAGACAGACACCCCTTTGCAAACACACTCTACACACACACACACTCTACACACATGTTAGCTGTATATGTTATGTATGTATATATGTACACTACCGGTCAAAAGTTTAGAACACCTACTCATTCAAGGGTTTTTCTTTATTTTTAAAATTGTCTACATTGTAGAATAATAGTGAAGACATCAAAACTATGAAATGACACATATGGAATCATGTAGTAACCAAAAAAGTGTTAAACAAATCGAAACAATAGCCACCCTTTTCCTTGATGACAGCTTTGCACACTCTAAGCATTCTCTCAACCAGCTTCACCTGGAATGCTTTTCCAACAGTTTTGAAGCAGTTCTCACATATGCTGAGCACTTGTTGGCTGTTTTTCCTTCACTCTGTGGTCCGACTCATCCCCAACCATCTCAATTTGGTTGAGGTCGGGGGGTTGTGGAGGCCAGGTCATCTGATGCAGCACTCCATCACTCTCCTTCATGGTAAAATAGCCCTTACACAGCCTGGAGGTGTGTTGGTTCATTGTCCTGTTGAAAAACAAATGATAGTCCCACTAAGCCCAAACCAGATGGATGGCGTATCGCTGCAGAATGCTGTGGTAGCCATGCTGGTTAAGTGTGCCTTGAATTCTGAATAAATCACAGACAGTCACCAGCAAAGCACCCCCACACCATAACACCTCTTCCTCCATGTTTTACGGTGGCAAAGACACATCGGGTGGAACCAAAAATCCCTAATTTGGACTCCAGACCAAAGGACAAATTTCCACTGGTCTAATGTCCATTGCTCGTGTTTCTTGGCCCAAGCAAGTCTTTTCTTATTATTGGTGTCCTTTAGTAGTGGTTTCTTTGCAGCAATTCGACCATTAAGGCCTGATTCACACAGTCTCCTCTGAACAGTTGATGTTGAGATGTGTCTGTTACTTGAACTCTGTGAAGCATTTATTTGGGCTGCAATTTCTGAGACTGGTGACTAATGAACTTATCCTCTGCAGCAGAGGTAACTCTGGGTCTTCCTTTCCTGTGGCGGTCCTCATGAGAGCCAGTTTCATCAATACGCTTGATGTTTTTTTCGACTGCACAAGTTTTCCGTATTGACTGACCGTCATGTCTTAAAGTAATGATAGATTGTCGTTTCTCTTTGCTTATTTGAGCTGTTCTTGCCATAATATGGACTTGGTCTTTACCAAATAGGGCTATCTATTTGGACCCTGTCACAACACAACTGATTTGACTGGTACTGTATGTGTATTATTGTACTAATCTAGGGATGTAATTATTGTTTGGATAACCTTATTTACTATTATGTATTGATTTCACTCTTTATGCGATGTGCAATGCAGAAAACACTGGAAGAAGAATGATCACTGAATTACCACAGTGAATTATTGTAATGTTTGTTTTTGTATCAATTAATCCCATAAGGGATCAAATCCAACTGCATTTGTCACATGTGCCGAATGAAACAGGTGTAGACCTTACAGTTAATTTCTTACTTACAAGTCCTTAACCCACAATGCAGTTCAAGAAATAGAGTTAAGAAAAATTTGATGGGTTGCCAACTGATTATTTTGACACAAAAATACAATTTAATTTATTTTATTCATTAATACACACACTCTCCACACACACAGCTCTCCACACACACAGCTCTCCACACACACAGCTCTCCACTCAGTGTGCTGAGGACAAAGCGAACTGCTCCTAGAGGGGACAGGGACTGGGTGAAGGAACACGGTAGTGTCAGGGTGTAACAGTTGCTAGTGCCACTCAGGGTGCCACTATAAATCCTCATTAGATTTCTAACTCATATAGGGTCTGTTTATTACCCTGTTTCTCCAGGGTACTACAGAGTTACCAATGAACTGCTATACCATGTAGCCTGGAGAGTCTGAGCAAACTCTTTACGATCTTGTTGTGTGTGTAGTGTTGTTTTGGTTAGTTCTGGTTTGGTTTGGTTGCTTGTAACCAATGGTGACCAGCCAGCATACAGTAGACCTTCCCAAAACCATTATGATCTCACTGAGAGTAAATAGACAGAGATTAGTCTCAGTCCCTCTCTACTGTTGGTATCAGTCCCCTCTCTTCTGTTGGTATCAGTCCCCATCTCTACTGTTGGTATCAGTCCCCCTCTCTACTGTTGGTATCAGTTCCCCTCTCTACTGTTGGTATCAGTCCCCCTCTCTACTGTTGGTATCAGTCCCCCTCTCTACTGTTGGTATCAGTCCCTTCTCTACTGTTGGTATCAGTCCCTTCTCTACTGTTGGTATCAGTCCCCCTCTCTACTGTTGGTATCTGGTCCGTGTCCACTATGAAAGCCCACTCTCTTACTTGACCTGTGCCCAGGTGTATTATATCATACTGTCCATTCTCAGTATCCACCCTATCCACTACCACCCTTCGTAGGGTGTAGGGAACACTGTTCACTACTACACTACACCCCAGCCCCACTTTCTCCCTGTACCCTTCGTACGATGTAGCACGTTCAAACAGTCTCACCTGTGCCCAGGTGTAGGACGTCATACTGTCCATCCTCAGCATCCACCCTATCCACAACCACCCTTTGTAGGGTGTAGGGCACATTGACGCGGGTGAAGACAGGCCGGCGGGTGACGGGAAGGATGGGTTCCCACATCAGCTGGTGACCCCTCATGAAGCTCACAACGTCATCAGGGAAGTCACGAGTAGACTTGTGGAGGGGGTCGTAGGTCTCACTGGGACACTGGGGAAAGAAAATGACTATTAAAAGGTTGATTCAAGGATTATTTAAGGAGTATTCAAGGATTATTTAGGAGTATTCAAGGATTATTTAGGGATTATTCAAGGAGTATTCAAGGAGTATTCAAGGAGTATTCAAGGATTAATAAAGGATTAATAAAGGATTAATAAAGGATCATTCAAGGATTATTCAGGGATTATTTAGGGATTATTTAGGGATTATTCAAGGATTATTCAAGGATTATTTAGGGAGTATTCAAGGATTATTCAAAGAGTATTTAAGGAGTATAAGGATTATTTAAGGAGTATTTAAGGATTATTCAAGAATTATTCAAGAATTATTAAAAGATTATCAAAAGATTATTTAAGGAGTATTTAGGATTATTCAAGGATTATTAAAGGATGATGTAAGGAGTACTCAAGGATTATTTAAGGAGTATTTAAGGATTATTCAAGGATTATTATTGAATTATTTAAGGAGTATTCAAGGATAATTTAGGGAGTATTCAATGATTATTCAAGGATTATTTAGGGAGTATTCAAGGAGTATTCAAGGAGTATTCAAGGATTATTCAAGGATTATTCAAGGATTATTAAAGGATTATTAAAGGAGTAATTAAGGATTATTCAAGGATTATTTAGGGAGTATTCAAGGATTATTAAAGGATTATTACTTGAGGTCCCAGTGAAAAACAAGGATGACAGATCACAGAGTTATAGTTTGTATTGTTGTTCTAGTTTTGTTTCATGTTTTATTATTCAAATCAACAACACTTTGATCACAAAAGAGACTGAAAACCGTAACACTCAAGCAAAGCACAGTTACTTATATAATCTAAGGAAGGTCATTTAATCTTCAGTTGTCAGAGTGAATGTCCTTTCCTCCTACCCATTCTGGCAAAACAAAATCACTGATATGACAAGCATGAGCACCATGTTGAAGTATGTGGTGTTTAAACTGGCAACAGACCCCAATTTAAACTACTATTATTTCCTTTGAAATGTGGCTGCCATTACTCTCTCTATGTGTGCTGTTCAGTGACTCAGGGGTTAAAATTACACCGGCGGATGATGTGAAGCTGTTTCACTTGAATTGTAATCATGTAACCAAAACACTGTCGTCCCTGACCCTAGTAATCAACCACTTTCAAGGAACCGTGTGTGTGGGTGTGTGTACGCATACATGCATGTGAGTGTATGTGTGTGTGTGGTAATCAAGCACATCCAAGGAGCCGCTCCACAGCCTCCACTGCCTGTAGTGTTCCCTAACAGGGGGACTAGAATAACAGTGAGAGCAAGCCACTTCCGACAGAGCACTAAAACACATTAAACATTCCCCTGAAGCCTCTGGCTGACAAGTTACCGCTTCCCAGGAGAACGCATAGCCGAGGTGTTAAAACAACCAGCCAGCGGTTAGCTTCCAACAGCTTTATCAGCTTGTTTTAATCAACCAGCCAGCGGTTAGCTTCCAACAGCTTGTTTTAATCAACCAGCCAGTGGTTAGCTTCCAACAGCTTTATCAGCTTGTTTTAATCAACCAGCCAGCGGTTAGCTTCCAACAGCTTGTTTTAATCAACCAGCCAGCGGTTAGATTCCAACAGCTTGTTTTAATCAACCAGCCAGTGGTTAGCTTCCAACAGCTTGTTTTAATAAACCAGCCAGCGGTTAGCTTCCAACAGCTTGTTTTAATCAACCAGCCAGCGGTTAGCTTCCAACAGCTTGTTTTAATCAACCAGCCAGTGGTTAGCTTCCAACAGCTTTATCAGCTTGTTTTAATCAACCAGCCAG
>QNTS01007205.1:28128-38149 GCA_003317085.1 Hucho hucho
AGCCTCGAAACCTTAATGACTTGGAGAAGATCTGCAAAGAGGAGTGGGACAAAATCCCTCCTGAGATGTGTGCAAACCTGGTGGCCAATTACAAGAAACGTCTGACCTCTGTGATTGCCAACAAGGGTTTTGCCACCAAGTACTAAGTCATGTTTTGCAGAGGGGTCAAATACTTATTTCCCTCATTAAAATGCAAATCAATTTATAACATTTTTCACATGCGTTTTTCAGTTTTTTTTGTTGTTATTCTGTCTCTCACTGTTCAAATAAACCTACCATTAAAATTATAGACTGATCATTTCTTTGTCAGTGGGAAAACATACAAAATCAGCAGGGGATCAAATACTTTTTTTCCTCACTGTACAGTAGAATAGAATATAATACAATATATACAGCTGAAGTCGGAAGTTTACATACACCTTAGCCAAATACATTTAAACTCAGTTTTTCACAATTCCTGACATTTAGTCCTAGTAAAAATTCCCTGTATTAGGTCAATTAGGATCACCACTTTATTTTAAGGATGTGAAATGTCAGAATAATAGTAGAGAGAATAATTTGTATCAGCTTTTATTTCTTTCATCATATTCCCAGTGGGTCAGAAGTTTACATACACTCAATTAGTATTTGGTAGCATTAGCTTTAAATTGTTTAACTTGGGTCAAATGTTTTGGGTAACCTTCCACAAGCTTCCCACAATAAGTTAGGTACATTTTGGCCCATTCGTTCTGACAGAGCTGGTGTAACTGAGTAAGGTTTGTAGGCCTTGCTCGCACACGCTTTTTCAGTTCTGCCCACAAATTGTCTATGGGATTGAGGTCAGGCTTTGTGATGGCCACTCCAATACCTTGACTTTGTTGTCCTTAAACCATTTTGCCACAACTTTGAAGTATGCTTGGGGTCATTGTCCATTTGGAAGACCCATTTGCAACCAAGCTTTAACTTCCTGACTGATGTCTTGAGATGTTGCTTCAATATATCCACATAATTTTCCTTCCTCATGATGCCATCTATTTTGTGAAGTGCACCACCCCCACAACATGATGCTGCCACCCCGTGCTTCACGGTTGGAATGGTGTTCTCCAGCTTGCAAGCTTCCCCCTTTTTCCTCCAAACATAACGATAATTATTATGGCCAAACAGTTCTATTTCTGTTTCATCAGACAAGACAGAGGACATTTCTCCAAAAAGTATGATCTTTGTCCCCATGTGCAGTTGCAAACCGTAGTCTGGCTTTTTTATGGCGGTTTTGGAGCAGTGGCTTCTTCCTTGCTGAGCGGCCTTTCAGGTTATGTCGATATAGGACTCGTTTTACTGTGGATATAGATACTTTTGTACCTGTTTCCTCCAGCATCTTAACAAGGTCCTTTGCTGTTGTTCTGAGATTGATTTGCACTTTTCGCACCAAAGTACATTAATCTCTAGGAGACAGAACGCGTCTCCTTCCTGAATAGTTTGACGGCTGCGTGGTCCCATGGTGTTTATACTTGCGTACTATTGTTTGTACAGATGAACGTGGTACCTTCAGGCGTTTGGAAATTGCTCCCAAGGATGAACCAGACTTGTGGAGGTCTACAATTATTTTTCTGAGGTCTTGGCTGATTTCTTTAGATTTTCCCATGATGTCAAGCAAAGAGGCACTGAGTTTGAAGGCAGGCCTTGAAATACATCCACAGGTACACCTCCAATTGACTCAAATTATGTCAATTAGCCTATCAGAAGCTTCTAAAGCCATAACATAATTTTCTGGAATTTTCCAAGCTGTTTAAAGGCACAGTCAACTTAGTGTATGTAAACTTCTGACCCACTGGAATTGTGATACAGTGAATTATAAGTGAAATAATATGTCTGTAAACAATTGTTGGAAAAATTACTTGTGTCATGCACAAAGTAGATGTCCTAACCGCCTTGCCAAAACTATAGTTTGTTAACAAGAAATTTGTGGAGTGGTTGAAAAACGATTTTTAAGACTCCAACCTAAGTGTATGTAAACTTCCGAATTCAACTATACATATGAGATGAGTAATGCAAAATATGTAAACATTATTAAAGTGACTAGTGTTCCGTTATTAAAGTGGCCAGTGATTTCAAGTCTATGCATATAGGGGATCAGCCTATAATCAGATGTCAAATGCTGGACCATCCTCAGGACCAGCCAACCACAGGTATTTCATAAGACAGTGTCTCTTAATGTTGGCTGGAAGAAGTGTATCCATTGTTCAATACTCCACTCTGTTGAAGTGCTGTTGTCCTTTGTGTTCAGATAACAGTGCTTACCTATGCAGGGCAGGTACTGTATATCTAGTCTTATAGAGGGACGGACTGGGATCAGAAATCCCCCGTGGCATCTTTCTAACACATCGGCCCATTTTGTTCCTTGAGTGCAAAAATTCAAAATTCAAATGGACCAGCCCATCTGGCATTTGCCCAAAATGTCCAGTCTGCCCCTGGTGTTGTAGCTTCCCTGTACTGTATTGGAACACACCCAGTTGGAATAAACTGACCTGAACATCGATACTGACACATGTGGACATTTTATGGCCATTTGATGTTTAAGAAGCTGTTGGAAGTGTTCTCATGTCACAGGCATGATGCGTGGACTTGACCGTCATACAGGCATTTGTGATGACTGGTTCAGGGTCAGCTACTTCAGGTGTTTATGAGAGGAAAGAGAAACATAATGATTGGACTATAATACAATGGTTCCTCATTTCTGGAATTCCAGACAGTGGATACTTACCCCCTACTGTGTGCCTACATACACACACACACACGCACGCATGCACGAACACACACACACAGACACACGCACACGCAGGCACACACTCACTCATGCACACATACACGCACACAAACACCACAGGTTTTCTGACAGGAGTGAGTGCTCTGGTTAAATGTTAATCCTTTTAGGGAGATTGGATTCTCAAGGCCCCCCCACTGAGTCAGTTCTCAAGCAAACATGGTGTAATTAGACTGAGACACACTGCATCCGGAACACACACACGCACGCACACACACACACACACACACACACACACACACACACACACACACACACACACACACACACACACACACACACACACACACACACACACACACACACACACACACACACACACACACACACACACACACACACACACACACACACACACACACATCCTTACCTCCTACCTTCAACAGGACCTGACCCATTGCATTGCAGACATACCTGAGCACTTTGTATGCCACTTGAACCAGTGCTCTACACACGCTGCTTGTCTTTCCAGTTCTTTGGCCCTATTAGCTGAACTCTAGGAGCTATTGGGAGTTCTAAATTAGTGGACGGAAGTCTCATGCTGTTACTATAGAATTGGAATTAGAATCCTTCAGATTCCATGGCTGTTGTCCCTGTGGCTGAGGTCTGGCTGGGACTGCTAGTACTGGCTGTCACTCCCCTGACAGAAGACAATAGCACGCCATGTCACTCAGAGTCCTGGACAATACACCTTCACTTCTGTTACTTCTCACAGACCTGGACAATACACCTTCACTTCTGTTCCTTCTCACAGACCTGGACAATACACCTTCACTTCTCTTACTTCTCACAGACCTGGACAATACACCTTCACTTCTCTTACTTCTCACAGACCTGGACAATACACCTTCACTTATGTTACATAATGGACTTTCTGGTGGTCTCTCTTTACCTGTCAGAAAACCCACTGGAATATTAATGAACTACACATGACACATTCTATACTGTTACGTTGTTTTATTGAAATGGGTTTCAATGTACTGATACCTATTCTGATCATTAACAAGAAACGCAAATTTAAGGAAATTTATTTTGGACCACTTTTAAATGCTTGAAAATAACCTATTTGTGTCCTGTTCTCAAACCATGTTAACAGGTGGGACATGTACCTGTACTGTATTTTAGGCAGTACTAAAAGGTAGTATCTCATTGGACCGTCTCTAGAAAAAGATCATCTCATCTTCCCCTTATCAAGACATAGGAATGGAATGTTCTGAGGCTAACTATTAAAACACTATCAATCCCAATGTGAAGATACAGGCCTGATTCAAACCCAATGTGAAGATACAGGTCTGATTCAAACCCAGTGTGTAGATACAGGCCTGATTCAAACCCAATGTGAAGATACAGGCCTGATTCAAACCCAGTGTGAAGATACAGGCCTGATTCAAACCCAATGTGAAGATACAGGCCTGATTCAAACCCAGTGTGTAGATACAGGCCTGATTCAAACCCAATGTGAAGATACAGGCCTGATTCAAACCCAATGTGAAGATACAGGCCTGATTCAAACCCAATGTGAAGATACAGGCCTGATTCAAACTCAATGTGAAGATACAGGCCTGATTCAAACCCAATGTGAAGATACAAGCCTGATTCAAACCCAATGTGTAGATACAGGCCTTATTCAAACCCAGTGTGTAGATACAAGCCTGATTCAAACCCAATGTGTAGATACAGGCCTGATTCAAGTGCTGTTTGTTTTACCCAGTCATAGTGGATAACAGTTGAAATGGATCAGCACTCCATGCCTAATGGAATAACACACACACACACACACACGCACGCAAGCACACACACACGCACGCACGCAAGCACACACACAAACACACACACACGCACGCACAAACAACAGTGTGGGAACGTTTTTTTATGATGTCGTGAAGCTCTGTAGCCCATGGTCACGCATGTTTTCATCTTTTTCATTCCAGGCGTCTTTCTTTAGGCCTACGAAGCGCTAGCAAGCAGGCCTTGGGGCGTTGTGTCTCTCTGCAATGTATAACTGGAAACTCTGGGTAGAATTGACCTCTTAGGGCTGATCTAGGAACAGCTTTCCCTTTCGCCAAACCTTATGTCAACCAATAGGGTCGGAATGACAAAATTGATCTTGGATCAGTGTTTAAGGAAGATGTCATCTTTCTCCTTAACAGCTTATCGCTCTGTGACACCCACTTCCTGTTCCTGTAACGTTGACCTCAGCACGATTGGTTAATGTTAAACCACTCATTTACCTTTTTCATCATAGTTTGTAATCTTTAAGCCCAATGCTAACCTAAAGAGCTGTGCGTGGGTGTTTTGGCATTTCCCTAAAAGCGTAAATCAAATTGAATGACGATTGGTTTAATGCTTGGGATACCTAAACCCCACAGTCAGTGAAGTTGAATTAGGCAGAGGAATTTGAGGGATTTGAAGTGAGGTAGTAAAGGTAAAATCTAAAGGTTGTGTGTGTTTTAGTAATTCATTCATGGTTTTCTTGGAGGACTCCACCATGCATTAGATTGAGTGGAGTGGAGTGGGGGAGGGAAAAGGAGGGGACCCTCTAAGGGGAAATCTGAAGGACAAACCAAGGCATTTAGAGAAAACACAAATACAGGGAACAGGCCTCAGCAGTAGTTTGTCCTTCCTGGTGGACCTGTGTTCAAGTAGTATTTGTTTTCTTAAATATTTTAGCTGTTCTTAATTGAGCTTGCCTGGCCCAATAAACCAATGGAACAGACCCAAAAGTGCAACCTCACCTGTCAGACACTCTAGATAGGCTCAAACAAAACACAAAGTATTTGAGAGAAAACACATACTATTTGAACCCAGATCTGCTTCCTGGTAGCCTGGCTTCTCTCCAAATTCATAACAGGACCAATTAACTGTCTAAGACTGTGGACCGCACCAGCTGTACCTGTATTAGTAACAGAACAAGATTTCACTTCTTGTTCATTTGTCAAAGTCTCCCTACTCCTTAGACATTTTTGTGTGATATTCTGTAAACCTTTGCCAAATATGAGATTGCTGAATTAGTCATTTTATTGAATTGACCACTTGCACGGCACATGTCCGAAACCACAGATTTAAATCACAGTGATACAACTTTTAGATTTGCACTCATGGGTAACAGGAGTATACCCTTAATAGCAGATGTTCCATCCAACGCTTCCATCCTCCCGTCCTCCTCGTCCCATTCTCAGACCTCCCATGTAACCTGAGCCAGGGTTACATGGGAGTGACCGACTGCAGTCTTCTTCATGCAGGGGAAGGAGGGAAGAAGCTCACTTCTCTTAGTAGGGGACTGGAATGAAATAGCATTTGAAATGGGGGGGGGTGATTTCACCTCTATGGGTGGGTGAGAGGCTGGAAGGAGGGAAGGGGGAGACTCACCTCTCTCGGTAGGGGACTTATATGTGTCTGACAGCACGTAACTCCTTGGTCACTCTGTGGAATGCCACAGACACCCAAGGGCTAAGTAAGCCAAGGGCAAGACAAGGGGAGGAGGGAAGGAGGGAGGGAGAGGGTGGGAGAGAGGTGGGGGAGTGAGCAGAGAGGGTAGAAAACAAAGGAGAGAGAGAGAGATAAAGATGATGTGAGGGGAAAGGGGAAACAGAAAGAGAGTATGAAAAAAAGAAGCAGCAAGGTCTGGGATGCTCTCTCTCTCTCTCTCTTGCACTGGGAGGGCTGAGAACAAATCGTTTTGACAGTCACCAGAAATACATTTTCCTGCCAACTCTTCAACAACTGCAGCCAAATGTATCCCCTCCCTCCCTCCCTCTAGTCTCTAACCTTATGTGAAGAAATAGGGGAGCAGTCTTCACAAATATTTTATTTGGGATCTCACTGGAAGTCTCCTCAGGAGGACTGATCTATATATTCAACTAACATTTTACTGCAGTGGGCTAAATCAGGGTTGTGGTGTTCTTAAACAAATCTACTTTGAAACAAAAGTATACACCTCACACACACGGTTATGGGCTTTAAAAAAAGAAGACACCTGTACCATGTCAGATATAGAGTTGAAATGTATTACATTTTGAGTTTGCATCCCAATATTTCACTTTATATACATCACAGAAGACTGAAATTTAGCAGAAATATAACTGTTTGACATAGATTTTCTGAATGGTTTTTCTGAATGGTTTTTAAATAATGTTTATTAATTAGGAAATGATGCAAAATATTAAGAACATTCCACCCATGAGGCCACTAAAGGGCGATTTGGTCATTTGACTGCAAGAAAGGGGTACGATATGAGGGCTGAGATTTGGCTGAAGATTCAGTAATGGCTCGTGAGAATACCCTGAGCTAAATACTCGAAACGGCTCTCACATGACACAGATAAGCCTGGCCTGGAAGAGCCTTGGTGACCCTGTCTGGCTGGGTATTGACTGGGGCTGCCCTCATTTACCCCCTTCACCCTGGTAGGGCTCCCTGCTCCACTCTGTGAATCCCTGCAGATTTGGTTATGGCTAGCGAGAATACCCTGAGTTAAATACTCCAAACCCTCAGCAGCTCTCACATTGCAGAGATACGCCTGGCTTGTCTGTCTGACTGGCTCTTGACTGGGGTTGCCATCATTTACCTCCTTCACCAGCTTCACCCTCCAACCACTGATCCAAATTCAGATATTATTCAACCCCCTAATTGTTATGGTTAGGATCAGAGGTCAAACTGATCCTAGATCTGTTGTTAACAGCAACTTCAATTTCTACCTCCGCCTGTTGATTCCCAGTCAGACAGACCAGCCAAACTGCACTCTGACCTCTCTGTAACCCTGCTCACACAGGAAGCTGCAGCCAGGGGGAAGGTGTTGTGAGGAGTTCTGTGAATCCCAAACCACACCCTCGCCCCTACCAACTCGCACGGTGGGCCCTCCGTTGTCACATGTTACTGACAAAACTCAGAGGGTGACTTCCAGAGAGTGGTGTGGGGATCAATAAACCCATCAACTTAACAAATTCCCCATGGCGTTTTACCAGATATAAACTTCAGTAACAGTTAAACATTTAATTTGGGAGGTGTTTCATATTTTACATGTGTCAAGTCTCAAAATCAGACATAAACAAATGCAGGTAGCATACCTCTCCATTCTTTTGTATTAAATTGTGCAAACTCCAAAAATATCGTGGTGCATGTCGGGATAGCACTTGGCTCTAAAGCCTGCAGCCTTGCTGGCTTGGCCGAAGTGGCTATTGGAGGGTCTAACAATTAGCCCCTACATCCTCTATGATTTTCACTTCCTCAGCTTTGGGACACTGGTGCATGGAGGCCCGAGGGGTGAGGGGAAGGGAGTGATTTGGGATTCAGCCGTTGTGTTTCTGAGTCACAGTGGGTAGTCAGGAAATGTCTGCTAGCCCTTCTGAATACCACCTCCAGTGTCAACCCAGCATCCCCCCATCCCGTCCTCCCCTGACCACCCAGGTTTAGGTTTAAACAAGAGCCTTATAGGACCACCATCCTAACCTAACAAGTCCCTTACCCAGTGAAATTTTCTCTCTCCCCACCTCTCTCTCTCTCTCTCTCTCTCTCTCTCTCTCTCTCTCTCTCTCTCTCTCTCTCTCTCTCTCATCAACTCACCTTCCCTCTCTCCATCTCTCCCTCTCTCTTAAATTAGTTAATGAAATGAAAACAGTAAAAAAAAAACAGATGGACAGTACTTATTAAAAGTTATTAACCTCTTAAATCCCACTAGAGCCACACACTGTTCTGAGTACTTCTCCATCATGTTCATTCCCACGTAAACCTTAAGGGTTGGGGAGGTGAGAAACCCAATGGACAAGCCCAACCCAATGAAAGCCAATGAGAACCACATGTAAAAGAACACGTGCAAAACTGAACTGACGTTCTGAACTCCCCTGGTTACGTCCCAAATGGAACCCTATTACCTACATAGTGACTTTGGTCAAAAGTAGTGCACTATATAGGGAATAAGGTTCCATTTTGGAGGTAACCAATGACTCATCCCTCTATGGCTGTCTAGGGCTTAATCAGTGGTCCTGCTCTTATGACATATCACTATTATTATCATCCATAGACAGATGATGCAATGCTACATTTTTATGTAAAGTATGTCAAAATATATCATAAATGTGAAGCCCAAAACTCATCTAAAGTCCTACCCCCAAGAAATAACTTTTGCTCCCATGGATTTGAAGTCTATATTCTCATTCCTGCTTCGATAATGCAGTCATGACTTTACTTCAGGAGAAGCAACATAATTCTAGCTACTTCACACAGTCCTGCTGCAACTCATTTTGATTTAAGGAGCTACACATTTGGCGCTGCAGTATTTAAGCCAGGTTCCATGGCTCAGGAAAAAAACATCAACAGCTTTTTCCTCTGACACTAGTCTGCTCCAGGGCGCTTTCTGATGCACTGCATGCCAAATGGCACCTTATGGCACCCTATGGGCCCTTGTCAAAAGCAGTGCACTTTGTAGGGAACAGGGTGCCATTTGGGATGCACACACTGTCTTTACAGCCTAGTAATGGCCACAGAAACATGTAAATACATTTAACCCTGAACGGCTCCTACACAGAGGGGAGTTATTTTCCATCACCTTGGCTTTGGCAGCAGTGGTTGTATTGTAGCTGTGATGGAGAGAGAGTGAGAGTGAGAGAGATTGAGAGAGAGAGAGAGAGAAAGAGAGAGAAAGAGAGAGAGAAATAAAGAAAGCGAGATAAAGAGCGAGAAAGAGAGAGAGAAAGAGAGAGAAAAAAAAAAGCGAGATAAAGAGCGAGAAAGAGAGAGAGCGAGAGAATGAGAGAGAGAGAAAGAGCGAGCGAAAGTGAGAGAAAGCAAGAGAGAGAGAGAGCGAGAGAGAGAGCGAAAGCGATAGAGAGAAGGAGAGAGAGAGAGCGAGAGAGAGATAGAGAGAGAGAGAGAGAGAGAGAGAGAGAGAGAGAGAGAGAGAGAGAGAGTAAAAGATGTTAAGACTTCACAGTTCACACATTCTCTTTGCTGTATTGCTTGTGTCCTGAGCCAGTAAAAACAGGGACAAGTACAGAGAGAGGGATAGATAGAAATTTTAAATAGAAAGATATCCCTCCCTCCCCTCCCTCCCCCTTCTCTCCTCTCCTTCCCCCCTTCCTCTCCTCAGGAGGTGCCGACAGCCCCCCTGGCACGTGTTCAGCAGATGGACCCATGGTCCAGGCTTATAAGGACTCTCTCTCTCTCTTTCTCTCTCTCTCTCTCTCTCTCTCTCTCTCTCTCTCTCTCTCTCTCTCTCTCTCTCTCTCA
>QNTS01007208.1:23111-42049 GCA_003317085.1 Hucho hucho
ACATAGAGCCTTATAGTGTGATCAGGATAACATAGAGCCTTATAGTGTGATCAGTATAACATAGAGCCTTATAGTGTGATCAGTATAACATAGAGCCGTATAGTGTGATCAGTATAACATAGAGCCTTATAGTGTGATCAGTATAACATAGAGCCTTATAGTGTGATCAGTATAATATAGAGCCTTATAGTGTGATCAGTATAACATAGAGCCTTATAGTGTGATCAATATAATATAGAGCCTTATAGTGTGATCAGTATAACATAGAGTCTTATAGTGTGATCAGTATAGCATAGAGCCTTATAGTGTGATCAGTATAACATAGAGCATTATAGTGTGATCAGTATAATATAGAGCCTTAGTGTGATCAGTATAACATAAAGCCTTATAGTGTGATCAGTATAACATAGAGCCTTATAGTGTGATCAGTATAGTATAGAGCCTTAGTGTGATCAGTATAACATAGAGCCGTATAGTGTGATCAGTATAACATAGAGCCTTATAGTGTGATCAGTATAACATAAAGCCTTATAGTGTGATCAGTATAACATAGAGCCGTAAAGAAATGCCACAAAGCAGGACTACATGTACTTTTAGATCTCACGAGCCTGTGGTGATTTTAGTTGGAGACATGGCCACGGAGTTATGGGTGAACAGGGAGTACAGGAGGGGGCTGAGCATGCTGAGTGGTGATTTTAATATGTAAATCTTGGTGGGGAAACCCAAACACATTTTTTTAATGCATGCCAGCAAAACCACAACACAACACTAAACAATACATTAATTGTGCTATATTGGTGACAAATGGTTCCCACGACCTGTTAGGGCCTACATAAAGCTGTCCCAACAGCAGAGCTTTCTTTTCAGCACCATGGAGTGAATCCCTACCACCACTACCAGGCTATCAGCGGAGCCTTGTCTGGCAGCGAAACAGTTAATTCAGCCTCATTTACTGCCTTTAAAAAAAAAAACATAGCTCATATGGCTGACTTGCTTAAACAACTGTGGTTTCGACTGACAATTGAGATGTACAAACTATGGCATAAGGGAACGAAGAGGGGATAAGAGGCAATCCATAATTTTGATTAAGACACTAATGAGCGAGCTAAGACGGACCTAGTCAATTTAACTAAACTCTAAAAAATAAACGTCCTTTCACTGTCAACTGCGTTTATTCTTAACATGTGTAAATATTTGAATGAACATAACAAGATTCAACAACTGAGACATAAACTGAACAAGTTCCACAGACATGTGACTAACAGAAATGGAATAATGTGTCCCTGAACAAAGGTGGGGTCAAAATCAAAAGTAACAGTCAGTATCTGGTGTGGCCACCAGCTGCATTAAGTACTGCAGTGCATCTCCTCCTCATGGACTGCACCAGATTTGCCAGTTCTTGCTGTGAGATGTTACCCCACTCTTCCACCAAAGAGTGTGGGGATGGGGTGGTCACATGTTTTACATGGATTGAATACATCTCTTTGCTTAGATTTACTTCCTGAAGTGTTTCCATTCCCCTTTAAGTGATGCTCTGTTTCTGTTATTTTTCATGATTTTTGAATTTGATGAGGTAGACCCTATTGGAATTATTTCCCCAACTGAAGGCCTAGGTCCATTATTCACGGGTCGCCAATGATTATATTGTTATTTTGTACCTACATGAATGTCAATCAAAGCGTACTATGCAGTAAGGACAATGTAATACAGTTTATATTCACCTTAACCCATCAGTGAATTGGCATTGTACTGGAGTTGTACTGTACTCAAAGTAGCATACAAAGCAGAAATACAGCTAATCAGATCTGTAGCAGTCTGTATCCACTAGAGCAGTGGTTCCTACCCAGGGGAACTAGGACCTCTGGGGGTACTTGGCTTTTCCACAGGGGGTACCTGAGAAGACTCATGAGACCATAGGCTGACTGTTAAACTGCACATGAGGGAGTACTTCAGGAGTTCTCTGGGCAGAGCAAACATCAGTTGGTTGTACATTAACCTAAAAAGTTTGGGAACCACTGAGCTAGAGGATCAACTCTGTCTCCAATGTTACTGAATAACAGCCACAGAGGCTGCCCTTTAGTCATGTGATTTACAAGAAGAGTGTGGGGATGGGGTGGTCACATGTTTTACAAGAAGAGGGATGTGGTCAAGGACCATACAGTATGAAGTGGGTGGTGTGGTGGTATCGTTTCCTGGGCTATTGTTGGGCCTCTTCCTTTCCAGACATTTCCTGTCTAACTGAAAGGAAAACAAATATTTTTTGTGGGGGTTTCATGCAACATGATTAATTAAGGCAGTTTGAAGAAAATGGATTCACAAATGTAGACATCATTTCCATGTAATCCAACATAATGTTATTGCATATGTCATGGAAAGAGCAGGTGTTCATAACTTATTGTACTCTCAGTGTATATGATGGAGTGAGAGGTCAGAGGTCAGTTGGTGTTACAACTGTTGTTAGTTGTTGTATTTATTCTTTATGTTAATATAGTTGTTTTATACAGTAATTTACTAACGGTAAGTAGTTTATACAATTATTTATTTTGTGCTTTTGGAAGTTGTAGTATTAACCCTAATCATTCTCATGCTTTGTTCATTAACATTATATAAAGCAACATTATATTCCTTCATCTCTCATTGAACAGAATCACATCCTTCCCCTCTGACAAGAATGTTCCCTCCTTTGTGTAACTGTTATATTTAACGGTGTTTATTGTTATTTATAAAGACATTATCAATGGTGAGTGTAAAGTTAATTACTCGTGAGTTCATCAATACAGTAGTTCATTCAATGAATAGTACATTTTTGCATCATCAATGCGAGCCATCATGACTCTCAAAAGCCGTGACAGAAGTCAAAGTCACCATTATTAGTCAGTAGTACAACCGAATGCCTTCAACCAAAATGTGTCTTCCGCATTTAACCCAACCCCTCTGAATCAGAGAGGTGCGGGGGGCTGCCTTTAATCGACATCCACGTCTTCGGCGCCCAGGGAACAGTGGGTTAACTGCCTTGTTCAGGGGCAGTACCTTGTCAGCTCGGGGATTCGAACTTGCAACCAACGCTCTAACCACTAGGCTACCTACCTACCTAGTGGCAGATACTCGCCACCGTAAAAAACCCTCTTCAAATTCGACACAAACCTTCAAATAGGTACAATATGTATTGAGACATTAAATAAACTCTTTACAGGGTTTTGTTGACTTTTTAGAGGAGATAAGTGTCACAAATCAGGTGAAAAAAGCAGTTTCCCCACGCAACATATCTTCCCCTTTCACTATCGCTCATTAGCCTTTGCTTTCCCCTCCGTCATTTATAAAAGACCCGGCGAAGCTCCATTTCCAACTTCAATCATGCAGAGACGGGCAGTGTGGAGGTCTCAGTCGCTAGACTTCTCCAAAATGTGTGGGTCCTTGGGTAGCCGATGGCAGCTTACCGAGGGATTTTTTTGGAGCCAATTCATACAGCCTATAGAGTTCATGTTTGAATTAGTAATTGTTGTTGTTGTCTTCGTTGTCCGCACCTAACCTCACTCTCTTCCATTCATTCTCCGCTCGACAACTGGAATATATTTCCCCAACTGAAGGCCTAGGTCCATTATTCACGGTTCGCCAATGATTATATTGTTATTTTGTACCTACATGAATGTCAATCAAAAACGTACTATGCAGTAAGGACAATGTAATAAAGTTTATATTCACCTTCACCCATCAGTGCATGGGCATTGTACTGGAGTTGTACTGTAATCGAAGTAGCAAACAAAGCAGAAATACAATTAATCAGATAATGACCACCGGTAGTCTACTGTAGCAGTCTGTATCCACTAGAGAACTGGTTCCTACCCAGGGGTACTAGGACCTCTGGGGGTACTTGGCCTTTCCACAGGGGGTACCTGAGAAGCCTCATGAGACCACAGGCTGTTAAACTGCACATGGGGGAGTACTCTGGGCAGAAGCAAGTCATCAGGTCTAACGGTCGTCTCGCGCCAAACTGCGCATGTGCAATCCGTCAAATCAAAGGCAGTCCTTCGATATAAACTTGTTTTTGACGGTAATTAAAACGTGTTAGTTTATCACTTTTACGTGATTGGTGTAATAACATCTTCAACTACTTAAGAAATTTACTCGAATCTAGGTTGTGCCTTTTGATTTCGGGAAAATTAACCATTAAGGAAGAAGTTTTCACTTCTCTCATTGACTTTTCAAGCCCCAAATCTCAGCCTGTTCTGTTTAATCTATTTCACAAGCTTTCCTGGATCAACTTGTAATTTTTGTCTGGTTAACATCCATCGGCAAGCTTCGTTGATTTAAGGTAGGCTACTAACCCTTATTTCTAATCAGGGTTGCCACTCTTCTGCCAACCAGGGATGTGTATTTTCTGTTCTACCTGTAAACAAATTAGTCCCAAAGAAAAACAGAATTATAGGGTATGGGAGCGGGCACGAAGGGCAACTCAAATTTATCACCCAAGGAGTCCGCTCACCTAAATACATCGTAGCAATTCACAAAGGACATCAGGCAAAGCCGTTAATAAATATGTGGGTCGAACTCATAAACGATATGCAAGGTCTGATATGGACAGTGTTCTTGTCCAACAGTCTAAATGTGTCTTATAGGAAGGAGCTGAAGTCTAATGCTTCGTTTAAACCGTGTGGAGATACATCATTTAATATATATATCCACATGGCTTCTCTTTGTAGGCATTTGTTGTCATAGTCACCACATACAGGTGGATTAACTTTTTCGTTCCCGACGCAACGCAATTCATAATATAATGTTTATGTTCTATAAAGTGTCTCTCAACTGGCGAGGTGATATCTTGACTTCTAATTTATGTTCTCCAAGACGTACTTTCAAGGCACGGGATGTTTTGATAATATACATCTTATTACAAGAACATACACACACACACACACACATATATATATATATATATATATATATATATATATATATATATATATATATATATATATATACACATACATACATACAGTACCAGTCAAAAGTTTGGACTAACCTACTAATTACAGGGTTTTTCTTTATTTGTACTATTTTCTACATTGTAGAATAATATTGAAAACATCAAAACACATATGGAATCATGTACTGTAGTAACCAATTTTTTTCAACAAATACAAATATATTTTATATTTGAGATTCTTCAAAGTAGCCACAGTTTCTTCTGTTTTTGTTGAGATTTATTAATTAACTGGCTTCTGTTCAAGCTTTTAACTTGTTTTGGAGCTTTTTTAAGACAAATATCGGGGTGTCCTCTAACGCGAAAACGCTCAAAGAGAGAATTTGATTGTCTATCATATTATTCCTGTCTGTATACGTTATCCCTGATGCAGTGAAAATAATCTTTATGCAATAATTTACTGAAGCCTAGCTAGTTGGAGCGTAATTACATATTTACACCTTCACCAACTTGGAAGAGATTCAGAGGATGACAGCATGACTAGTAACCATTTCACTTGAACTGACAGATGAGGAAATAGTTTTTCAAAATCAATATGTTTTATTTTAAACTTTTATTTAACTAGGCAAGTCAATTAAGAACAAATGATTTACACATGTTTATTTACAGTGTTTCTAGATTAGAAACACAGAGGATGATGGCAGTTATATTGTCTCAAGGTATTAAAGAAACATTACAAAGTTAGCCTTGTTTGACCATCCTGTTTAGTCATGCTGGTGGATCACAAATACCTTAATAGCTTCTACTGAGCCTAAGAACACACATTTATCAAACCAGAATGTAGTCAAAGCAGGCACACATTTTCTTCAGGAAACAGTACCAAATATACAGTAAAAAAAATACGAGAGCAAAAGCATTCACTGTCTGTTTTTGGTTATTTTAGTATCTAATCTCTAAGAAAGTCAGAGACCTACAAGATCAACGAGAGATGGGTGGAGATTGGTCAAAAGATATTCCTGCATTTAGCTGTTGAAATTCCATTTTTTGGGAGGGGCTGAGCACCCAATTTCTTCCAATTCTAGAAACTCCCAATGATGTTAGCGTGGTTTGTAGTTGCATAAATGATGACAATGATGTACGGTTTTATTTCTCCATTATTTACAAACAACAAGAACGTAAACCATATATATCTTCCAAATACGTTTTCAAAACTATTCTGTGAATATCATGGACTGTCAGTCCTTCTAGAATCTGAGGGTTACCAGCCTCATCAAAAAGCTAAGCTGTATGCCAAAACAAGAGTTGTGGCTGCCATTTTTCTGAAGAACGAATCCAGAGTGTAGAGAAACTTTTCTACTCACAATTGTAATATGTCTCCATTTTTTTTCCCCCTTGGTACATTACTTAAGTCAACTCTTAAGGTGGATTGTTTTAATTAAGACTGTATTATGTCCGCCAGAAGTCATCAACATGTACAGTGTCTTTATGTTTTGTTTCTGCAGTTCAAGGGTTTTTTCCAAAGAAATAAGAGCACCAACCGTCAGGGCTCCAGATCCCTCTTCCTATTCAGAAAGAACAACAAGACTGCCGGACAAAGATGTGAGTGACTCAAATGTTTGCATAACATACTGTATCAGTGATATTTTACACACGCTGCATTGCCTGGGCGATCAGCAAAAAAACAACGATTTTATGTTGAGGGCCAAATTATCTGTTGAAATGTTCAAATACCGTTGCTGCTGAAGTAACCCCAGTTGTGATATGTTTTCAGAACACTGAGTCATGTCCAACTCGGAGACCATCGAGCTAGCCGCTCTGGGCCGACCCTTCCAGCTGGGGATGTTGTATGACTGTCGTAGAGATGTCCTCATTCCAGGTACAGGAAACTATTCCTCTTTGGTTTGGAAGTAATCAATATGCATTATCTTAAATATATTTACAGTGTTTCCACCATTGAGTTGGATAGAGGGCACACTGTTCTAGCATGGTGAACACAATTGAGGGCTTTCACCGTTTTAAAGTAGTTACTATGGATTTAGGAAGAATCAGCATGAGGGGTCAGCCAATGAATTGCACTCCTGAGCAAACATTCCATAACTGCAGGTGTCAGTAAATCACCAACCTTGGCTTTATAGCTGTTCAGACTATACTCACTCCACACAGTAGGTGGTGGTATGCACCTCAGTTTATTTACAAACCGCTAATACACTCATAGAAGTTGAATTGGGGCCATACTTGTGTACATAAGCAACCATTTAAATTGAAACATTTTCTCCAGCTCAAAATGCATCTCAGCTTATTAGAATTGTTGACTTACTTGGCCATGACCGAACGCTAAATTGTAGCTGGTCCCATCAGATAACATGGCATATGTTAGCCCTATGCTAACCTCACCAGGTGGCAGGGATTTATATTCTGTCTGAGCCCTCCTGATGACCCAGATTGAATTATATAATCCTTCCTTAACTCAAAGGAAGTCTCTCCCAGTTGACTACTTCAAATGGTGAAAGTCCTGAATGGAGCTGCCCATGCTAAAACAGGCTTTTGGGCACTTAAATCCTCTGTGATGCTGTCACAGAAGCGGTCATTGCAGAGAGAGATTAGCTTTCTGGTACATCTCTATGGTCACCACAGAGTAAGAAAAGATACAGGACGCACTTGGGACTAAAGAGTGATGGCACACTTTTTTTTATGATTGTGTATGTGGCACCATTTGTCCCTGTAGGGGAACCATCTAGATAGTTTCTAGATAGAACTCTTTCTGGTTCCAAATAGCACCCTTTATTGGGAACAAAGGTTCTATTTGACCTGAAAGAAGCTCCAGATAGAACCCATTTCCAGACTGGTTTAAATGGTGCTACAGAGCACTCTTTACTTCTGAGTGTAGGAGGTGCAGGTTTTCTAACTATGGGTGGTGCTACAGAGCACTATTTACTTCTGAGTGTAGGAGGTGCAGGTTTTCTAACTATGGGTGTCATGACACCTAGAATATTTACTTTGAGTTCAATATTTACCTTTAATTAGTTATTTGAATGAAACCATGTTTACATACAGACATAATTATACATGTACACGTTGGAGTATTATTTTCACAATAACATTCTTTGGTCATTCTCTTTAAACTGCAGGTATCACTCTCTGGGATTCTGAGATGTTGCAGAAACACATCAATGTCCGTCCACAACCGAACACTGACTTCAAAATCATTGCTTCAGACTCAAGTGAAGCCAAGTCAGAAGCTTTGAATGTGTCTGCATCTCTTGAGGCCAGTTTTCTTGGTGGCTTAGTCAGTGTGAAGGGTTCTGCTGAATTCCTACATGACAAAAAGACCTCAAAGCGTCAGTCTAGAGTTTCTCTGCAGTACCGTACCACCACTCGCTTCGAGCAGTTGACCATGGACCACCTGGGGGCAGGAAATGTGAAATACTCTAATGTCTTACAAGAGGGCTCTGCAACTCATTTGGTGACTGCCCTGCTCTACGGAGCGCAGGCCTTCTTCGTTTTTGACCAAGAGGTTTCCTCAGGAGAAAATCACCAGGACATCCAGGGTAACCTGCAGGCCACTATAAAAAAGATCCCTCTCATGTCAATAGAAGGTCAGGCAAATTTGAAGATGAGTGAGGAAGAGCAGCGAGAGGCCAATAAATTCAACTGCACTTTCCATGGTGATTTTGCACTAGAAAACAACCCTGTCACATTTGAAGATGCCATCAGGGTGTATGCTGGCCTGCCACGTCTGCTAGGGGATAACGGAGAACATGCTGTGCCCATGACCGTCTGGCTCTATCCTCTCATGAACCTGGATTCTGCAGCTGCCCAGCTAGTCAGGCAGATCAGTGTTAGCCTGGTACGTCGTGCACAGCGAATCTTGGACGGACTGGACAATACTGATGTACAATGCCAGGACATGATGAAGGAAGACATGGCTATCAAGTTCCCTGAACTCCAAGCCAAGCTCAACAAGTTCAGGGACTTGTGCTCAGAGTACAAGCTGGTGTTCCAGAAAGGTCTCTGCAAGGTTCTTCCCAACATAAGAGGAGGAGGAATGGAGGAGGAAGAGCTGATAAAAATGCTCAACAGCAAAGAACGTTCTCCATTCCAGAACGACCTTATGGTCACGTACCTGGACGACAGAGAGAGAGAGATGAATGTTGTCAGCTCTTACCTTGACATAATGAAAGAGGTGCAAGTTGTGTACTCAAGCAGTGAATTGGATGGAATAACGCTTGATCAACGTAATGATTATGTAGTGTGTTTTGCATTATCCTATTTGAAGGAGAAAGAAGAGTATGTGGTAGTCCTGGAGAACTACTTGCTGGAAGAATCTAAAAGTGATTTTTCACTGATACCTTACAACCCCAACGCAGCCGGGAACACTGCAGCAGAAAAGTGGTTTCGCTCGAGAGAGGTAATGACCCTAACCAGGGAAACCATACATCTCTTCCTAGACTTCAAAGAGTCAAACAAAGGCAGAGGAAATATTGCATTTTGCATTGCATCAATTCCAAACAAACACCTCACTGCATCCTCCATCCATGTCTATGAAAGAGGGACACATTTGAGTCCACAATTTGAGCTGCCATCAAAGCCAGGTGTTCCCACCATCAAGAGTCTGGAGCATGACTGTGTCCACTTGCAAGTCAACCCTCCCAACCTTGGTGTTACCTCTGTGGAGTCGTACCAGGTTTTGTCCCAGGCTGAGCAGGCTGACTCTGAGTGGACAGAGGTCAAATCGGATGCTACTAACCAGGTCACCATCAGTCGTTTGAACCCTTACAAAAAGTACCGCTTTAGCTGCAAGGCGGTGTGTAGACCTGGTGTGAGCCTCTCCAGTGACTGGACAGAATACTTCAGGACCCGCCCATGTAGCCCCCCTGGACCTCCCACAGAGATGAGGATAGAATCGGGAAGTATCAGAGTGAACTGGGACATTCCTACCATGGTGGGAGATGATGTTGAAGTCATTGGTTATGTGGTTGAATACAGAAAGAGTGTAAAGGCTACAGACAATCAGAAGTGGCACATCATCAAAACCACCACTAGAGAGAGTACACTGGAAGGACTAGAGGCTGACACTGCATACAGCATCAGAGTCTCTGCTAACTGTAGTGCAGCAGGGAATAGTCTACCCAGTCCTGAGACTGTGCTGACTACCCTTAGGGTCTCTGATCCCCAACCAAAGACGGAGAAAAAAAGTGAGGAATTCCTCAAAGAATCCCAGAAGGTGGAAAAGGGCAACCCCTCAATCCACTGGCTGAATCTGGAACAGAAGTTGGGTGTAAATGAGAGTTTTGACCAGTACACATTTGGGAGGAAAGTTGAGCAAGGGAATAACAAGGTGATATTGCTTCTGGGGGCCACAGGTGCAGGAAAAACAACTCTGGTCAATGCCATGATAAACTACATCCTCGGGGTAAAGTGGGAATACAGTTACCGCTTTAAGCTCATCCATGAGGTGACCAACAGGTCACAGGCTGAGAGCCAGACTGCGGTTGTGACATCATACGTGCTCTACAACCAGCCAGGCTTTCAGATTCCTTATTCTCTGACTATCATTGACACACCAGGGTTAGGAGACATCAGAGGAATGGCTCATGATAAATTGATCATCCAGATGGTGAAGGATTTCTTGTGTAGCCCTTTAGGGATTGATCACATTGATGCAGTCTGCTTTGTAGTACAGGCACCACTTGTTCGTCTCAGTCCTTCCCAGAGATACATCTTTGATTCCATCCTGTCCATCTTTGGAAAGGATGTTGCTGAAAACATCCTGATGCTTGTGACATTTGCTGATGGGAAGCACATACCGGTGCTAGAGGCCATCAAAGCTGCAAATCTGCCCTGTAAGAAAGACAAGAAGGGGCTACCAACCCATTTCAAATTCAACAGTTTATTTCTGTTCTCAAAGGAGATGGAGAGCAGCTCTGAAGAGGATGATTCTGATGATGATGATCATAAGGCCCAGTGTCCAGAACAATGGAGTTCAACTTTCAAGGAGATGAAGACATTTTTCCAAGCACTGGAAAGCATTGAGAGTAAAGATCTGACCCTGACAAAGAAAGTTCTGGAAGAACGTGAGCTTCTGGAGAAGACCATGACACGCCTGACCCCTCAGATCACAGCAGGTCTGTCTAAGCTAAGTGAGATCAAAAGCTTCAAACAGTGTCTGGAGAACGAGGACGAGAACATGAAACAGAACCACGACTTTGAAACCGAGGTAAATGTGCTGCAGGTGAAGAGAAGCAAATTATCCCAGGACTTTGCAACAAACTGCAAGATATGCAATTTCACATGTCACCCCTGCTGTTTCTTCCCAAATGAGGATGAAATCAACAGTTGTGACGTGATGGATGATGATGACAACTGTACCATATGTCCAGGAAAATGCTCTTCCAGTGACCACGACAGGGAAAAAGTCTTGTTGACATATGAAACAAAGACAGAGAAAAAGACTATTCAAGGAATGAAGGACAACTTGAAGGCGTGGGGCAAGTCTATGGAAACCAAGGAGATGCTGGATAAGCTTCAGGATGAGTTTCATATGATCAAGAACGCACTGATGAATTTGATCAAGCGGTCTTCTGACTGTCTCAAGAGACTTAATGATGTTGCACTCAAGCCAAGCTCTCTCTTCACTATGGAGTACATTGAGATACTCATTCGCACAGAGGAGGACGAACGCAAGCCAGGCTTTGAGGATCGGATCGTGGAGTTGAAGAAAATGAAGAAGGACTATAAGATTCTGGACCATATTGCAAAAGGAGAAGATGTACTCCCAAATGAGTGGGAATTCCTGAAGGAAAAATAGGATGGATGGCAGGGGGTTCCAACATAAGTCAGTCATGGAATGTTGTCCTGCTAACATTATCTGGAAACAACATTTTGTCTCCATTTGATCATTAAGCTTCCCAATATTGTAGGAACCTTTGCGTTTGTTGGGTAGATCCAACTGAGGTGTACGGTTCATTGGATTTGTATTAAAAGTCTTAGCCTTATGTTAATTTGTCCACCTCAAGGTAACTGAACAGAAATTAGGGCCTAGATTAATTCAGAACTCTATAGGAAATCATTGTTTTTTTTCAGGCAATGTCAGAGGTGTAACTGCATCAAATCTCTTATTGGCTGTTCTTGTGGTCATCGTCACAAAGCCACACCCATCCTACCCATGTTTTGACGTTCCGAACGAGAAAGTGTAGGCTATATAGAAATGACACCCACATTGAAAATGATTAAATTAAACAATAAGGATTGATATCATACTAATGGAGGTGTACTGTGTATTACAACACACATTCCTATGTTAAAACTTGTCAAACGGATGCATGAGATTTCTGCTGTGACTCAGTGCATGTCGTGGAAAAAATGATCTTCAAATTATGACACTCATACAAGACACTTGTGAATTCAATAAGCCTTTAATACAGAGTAATTAAAGGAGAGCTGACCTAGGAAACAGCTCATTCAACCAATCACACAATTCTGATTTATACCCCCACATGATATGAGTACAGCCCATATTCAAATGCAGTCACTCCTTCTTTCTCTCATGCCACCAATCATCTTTTGATCTGAGGTCTTGCTTGTTCACGCCCAGTAACGCCCCTATCTGTTCCAAGATTAGATCATATGGTGGCAAGCCCTGCAATATTATAACAATAATACATTTCATTGTGCACATACATTACTTGTGTTGACCATTCTGCTGTCATCCCTCAGACCCTAATGCATTAGTATTCTATCTCTACTTGATGTATAGAATTATTTCTTATGATTTCAATGCATTGTTCCCTAGTATGTGAAAAATAGCTTCTCTTCACCTTTAACGTGTTTAATCTTATTCATAGTGAGCATCCACATGTCCTTTGCTTTTGCTATTGTCAAGTCGCAGCCTCTTGGATCCCATAAGACTTCTCCCTTGGTTTGATGATGTGTCCACCCACAGAAAGCAGTCTCAGGTAGTGGTTTGATCCTTATGATTGAGATTGACTTCTGTTCTCCAGGTTCCGTTATGATTTGAGGTAAGACTGAGATGCTAACCTTGTCGTTCTTCTCAAGTTTTACAGCAGGTTCTCCTCTTCTCTCTCTGCTTGCTTCCTGTTTCTTAATTGTTCGTGAACTTGCTGCCCTTTTTTCCATGTTGACTGATGCAATTGTTATGTCAATGTCACTGTTCTTTTGTTCTTCTGGTCTCAATTGACTGTTAAGGAGATCAGCTGAGGGAGGGAAAGTAAATTGTGGGGAAATCCCCCTCTTCTTCAACCTGTAGAAGTTCACCTCGTCCTGCCCCTTGTGAAGGTTCACTCTCTCCTGCAACCTGTGGACACGGTCCTTCCTCTTCACCTGGTGGAAGCCCTCCTTACAATCTGAACGGGCCCCCCTCAGGGAATGCATTGATTTCAGGGAAATGTGGTTCCCACTCTTCAGTTGTTATTTCGGGGTCCCATTATAACGGGCTTCTGTAAGGGAGATCTGCCAGAATAGATATGTCATTATGAGCATCAGGCATGCCACTTTCCCCCACCCCTGGACTCTCAGATCCTCCAGGAGAGTTGTGCCTCGCAGGTTTTGGCTTCTGCATCTTCTTTCTTTCACCTTCCTCTCTGTGAATTAGTCGCATCCTGGCTTCCACTTCGTCTACTGACATCCTGCCACCTCCCCGGCGCCTCAATCTCCTCTGCTGCTCCCGTTCCCTCCGAGCTCCTGCCTGGTTGATTAGCATTCTCTGCGTTCTCATGTCTCAATGGTTCTCCTCCTCTCTGACGGACTCTGGAGCAATGGTTTAGATGTTTCCACGTCTTGCTTCCTTTCACCTGGATGGCAGTTGGCGTCGCTGTAGCCACCTCGCAGGGTTCTTCCCTCATTCCATTCTTCCAGAACACTCAGACCTGGTCACCTCAGATCACCGGACGTGGAACCTCTGGTCCTGGTGCAGATTATCTCCCTTCTTTCTGTGAAGCATTCACACTCTGTTCTATGATTACACCATACACCCTCTTATGTCCATTACTCATCACACAACACACTGACATTCCAGCTGAAGCTCGCGACCCTCTCGCCTTCTGGTTCCTAAGAGAGTGATAGCAGAATACTTGGAAAGCAAAATAAAACATAACAGTTTTGACAATGTGATATGTCATACATAAATATATATGCCCAAAAACCTAAATCTAAGACCATGACAATTCCCACTCTCTCTTCACCTGCCTCTACGCCTTAAGGATGCTCTCCTGCTGGACTCTGCAAAAACAAAAGCCCTAAAAAGCTTCCTCATGCTTTCATCCAGTCTTCCCCTTTCGGCCCCAGGTTCTGAGAGGTGTTCTCATTGTTACTTAGTTCTCCATCTCAACTAATAGGCATGTCACCTGCTATGCATATCCCTAATCAACATTACATCCACTTTAAGTAAATCAAAACTGTATATGCTTTCATATCAATGCCTTCAACATGTTATTTAGAGTACAATTACCCTAACATCTTTTTCCATATGTAGCATTACCCTATAAAGCAATTAACTCCTAACTTAACCCATCTGCATGTATATCCACAGTGAAATCTAATCTCTTTCTTTAGCTCCTCTTCTTCTGTTATGGTGTTTTCAAGCTAATCCCTTACATGGTGTACCTTACTTCTTGTGACAATGATGCACCCACCAAAGAGAGACATGTCAATCTTTACCACTGCAGGTGTTGTAAGGAGTACCGTATGTGTGGACCAGACCAAATCTATCCCAACATCCCCTCCTGGTGTATCTGGATGTTCACTCAATCTCCGGAATTCAGTCCATGCCCTTGGTTATCTCTGGCTCCTTATGTGCTGCTTACACCTGAGGATATACACACTCCAACATGGGTCATTTCCTGACAACAGACTCTCTTCTTATGTCAAGATCACTAATTCGTAATATTTAACTTACATCCCTATGTAAACATTCTATCTCAACCACCCCTTCTCCTGCTACATTTACACATAATGATTGCCCAACTGCGGTCCCTATCGCAACAGTCATAAGATGTATTACTGCACGTAATTAGTTAAGTGTCTTCCACCAGTAAAAATATTAAAAAGCATACCACTGAGTTGGAAGAATATCCAACCTAACCAAACTCTTAAGTCACAAGTTTCTTAAACTTGCACCATAGTTTTCAAATTCCCACCATCATCACTTTTCCTCTCACCATAATTTAGATATGTGTAATGTTCAATGTCCTTATAATTGTCCCTATATTTTACAGACAGCTTTTTTTCCTTTCCTGTAAGCTATCTCCTGTAACTATATACATAGTATCTAGAAACAACACCCCTCTATTATCATAACCTTCATTTCTGAGTTGAATACATACTAAAACATTCTCGAATCAATTTAGTCAATATTCATCCATCCCTCCTCTGGAACAAAGATCACTTATGTTCCACAAAACATGTAAGAGGAAAAATTAACACTTGTTTAAAACCTCCCCATTACTTTTTAAAGTAACTAAAGCTGGGAAGAACATCCAACAGTTACGTTCTATGCCCAATTATGCTGGTCTTCATGCAATCTCAATCATTACCATTATTGGGTGTCATTTCAAAACACAGACTATAAACCTTATACGCAATTACTTGTATTCTATAACCCAGACATCCCTATTAAAATGTATACTTATAAACATTTTACTTTCAGTACAAGTAATAGCTATTCTCATTACAACCCCTTTGCCCCTGTTTGTCTGTCATGAGAGGCCTAGAGATGAAAAGCAAGTTATCCCTATGCATCCACAGCCTATATTCATTTATAGTTTATTAGCCCTTGTTCCCTTTTTGACCTTCTTGCTTCTTGCACATACCATTAATACATTAACTTCCTGCTCAAATTCACTGGTGTTAGCAAAACATTTAAACCAAGCAACAATCAGAAACTATCAATCCCTAATACATTAATTACTAAACTCAAAACAATCCTTCAGTTTCCAAATCATAATTAAAAACCCAATTAATTATCCAACCAAATTGTAAAATTACATTGCTCAGTGATTCAAATTGGTCCTATCACCCAAAGTAAAAAACTAAATTTAACACACATCAATATCAGCAGAATGTACATTTATATTAACATCCAGTATAATTATTTCATAACTTTTTAATCACAATTATAATACAGATCAGTATCTCAATGCATTCTTAATCTAAATTACTATAATTGTATGTAGTGTATGGACCTCTACAATCAACCTGATACCCCAAAAGTGTAAAACAATTATGGGCACAGTTGACCAACCCCCTCTTTCAGGCACTGTATCTTCTGGCATCCTTTTTGTCTTCTTCAGACAGTTAGAGGGGGTTTTTGAGGTACACCCAATTATCCCTTCCAAGCATTAAGATACCGTCTGATGTCACTTTTCATGATAACCTTGAGATAACAGATCAGAACAATATTTTAGTTTAGTTCATTAACTCTATAATAAATTATTACTTTTACCAATCATTTTTTATTCAATTGTCTAAACATATGTCAGAATAGAGAGAATAACAACGCATTCTATTGAAACTAATCATTCAAATTGGCTACTAATACTCCCCAACACACTGTCAGCTTCATCACAGAGCCACAGCATCAGAAAGTTAGACCTATAATCCATCAGGAATAGAACAGAACAAACACCACAACAATACACTCCTTCACATACAACTCCATACACTCCTACACAGCACTCAAGGTGTATAAACTTCAATCCAAAACCTCAAAGGACTGTACCCTCCCCCATTTTTACCACACAACTCTCCATGGGAGTAATGTGTAAAAGAAATAACACTACTACTGGTCAAAAATACATTTCAAATCACAACATCAAATTAAAATCACTACTCTTAAGAACTCCACAAAGAAAAATATTTTACCCATATGGCCATAGGAAAATAAACTTAAGGCAGCCTACCCTCAGTCAAAGGCAACACCCTCTCCTTCTTCACCGTAGTCCAATTCACAAATATGGCTAAGAACTAGAAACTCCATCATAATAATACATTTTACAAATAACCTCGAAAACCAGTATGACAAATGACCTTAAATTCATTATCCAAATGGTTTTACAATGCGGGTGATCAAACCACAATGGAAAGTCATGACAGAGGTCAGAGGTCATACAAACCATTTAAAGAAGTGTTTCTTACTATATTAGACAAATTAATGAAAAATAGTCAAACATTTCATACATGTTGTATCCCAGGTTTCCAGTACATTCCTTTGTCAAAAGAATTCACGTTTATAATTAAAACTCAGAAAAGAAAAACTTGCCATATGTGTGCGTGCCCCTTTAAGATACGTTGGCACTCAGACAAACTGAAAAACTCACTAAACACAGGAACAAATAGTCATGACAAATGTGTTATGTGCGGGTATTTGCAACCCTTAAGGTAAAACAAACAAACAATTGCCAGACTTTATTTCATTTGGTAATTTACGGATTCTCCCAAAGATTATAGCCCCAGCAAACATTTCAAAGAGCGACAATGAAATCCCCACGTTTCCTATAGAAACACAAAACACTTCATTAGCATTCATTATACTACACTGATTCAGCGACCCAAAAGTTAACTACAAACCAAACACGATAATAATGATAAATCCACAGTACTCCCTCAAATCATTAATCATTAGTGTTAATCTACCTCAACGTTTATATGTACTTAATTTAGCATGCGCTACCCTTAGATACTATTATCCTGGTATTGTAACTAGACCAATGTCCAACAAACATGTAACAATTTACTTTCGCAAATGTAGTAAATTCCTCAGCGTAAGGAATCAGTGATATTTAATCCCAGGCGTTTTAATAAAATGTTGTTTGAGACATGTTCTCCTATGTCTCCTTAACCTCACATACTTTGGGTGACTTCCATTAGTCCCAGAATAAATAATTCCACTCAAACCACATCAGATGTATCATTAAGTGAAATTAACATCTAAATATTTTCAAACAATAACCAATAACCCCTCGTGTTTCTGTTCTACCACATAATACCTATTATATCAACAGTGAACCTCAAATCTAAACTTTTAGCGATGGGCTGGACGTGGCGAGATACAACGTTATACTCCATAAAACACCACTTAGACGTTAATGTTCACCTAATATCCCCTGTCCCCGTTTCTGACAAGGATAATTCAACCTCAAAATCCACTACTGCACAGAGTTAACCCAGACCTTTTAAATCATATTCCTACTATTTTCCACATGGCAGTCAAATACCCAAGCTAATCGTGGCTAACTCATTTAGCTAACGTTATTCCCAGATACAAGAAAATATATCTTCAATCTACTCACCTCGCAAAGCCAGTTAGGCTCTTTACTTGCTCTTTAAACACGCTGGTGACTAACTATGCTGCTTGCAATACTTCAAATTATGTTATTTCTCTTAAATTTACCTACACCAACAATATTCAAACCACAAAGCATTCGTCAACTTCTCAGTTATCTGCACTCTGGTACACCCAATCTAGTGTTTCTTTACCCCAACCAAAATAACCTGAACGACATACCGGGTACCCCATTGTACACTAGCCATTCTCAGAATAGTCCTATCAGCGTAATAACGCTAATAGACGCGCTATAATTCAATATCAAATCAAATTTCAAATCAAATTTATTTATAAAGCCCCCCTTACATCAGCTGATGTCACAGAGTGCTGTACAGAAACCCAGCCTAAAACCCCAAACAGCAAGCAATGCAGGTGTAAAAGCACGGTGGCTAGGAAAAACTCCCTAGAAAGGCCAAAACCTAGGAAGAAACCTAGAGAGGAACCAGGCTGTGAGGGGTGGCCAGTCCTTTTCTGGCTGTGCCGGGTGCAGATTATAACAGAACATGGACAAGATTTTAAAATGTTCATAAAACAGGCAGAACAGTTGAAACTGGAGAAGCAGCACGGCCAGGTGGACTCGGGACATCAAGGAGTCATCAGGCCAGGTAGGCCTTGAGGAATGGTCCTAATGCTCAGGTCCTCCGAGAGAGAGAGAGAGAGAAGAAGAAAAAAGAAAGA
>QNTS01007208.1:42135-52440 GCA_003317085.1 Hucho hucho
TTTTCCGGGCGGTATCATAGGATTTCTATTCTACACACTTCACCCAGGCAGACCCCTTTTATTTTTCCTACGGGCGGTATTGCGAAGTGTTCTAAATACTCATCCTATGTAGACCTCTACATAAAATAAGCAACCTGTCCAGGCAGACTTTTTAATCTAAGTATAAAAAACGGTATCACAGGATTTTCTACTCTCCATTTGCGTTGACCATATGTCCAGGTAGCCACAGCAGCCCTCCAGGCCAGGCAGCCCAACGAAACAGAGCAAATGCAAGGCCCCCCTCCACTGGTCACCCGACGTCAGCAAGATGCGCAGCTCTCCTTTCACCCAGTCCCCACAAATGTGATTACTTTTAACAACCCCCCAAAAGTTAATGCATGCATGCAGTTTATTGAATTCAAAAGTTCTTAATATTACTAGGTTCTTTTTAGGAGTTTTTAGAGAGATCCACGTGTTACCTTATCGCCGAGACAGATCTCCTGTGGCAAATCACACAAACTTTCAACTATTCGTAAGAACTATGCTTACCTTTTTAATAGCTGGGTGGCCACCCCGTTTGCACAATTTGCCCAGAGGACCCGCCGTCGGTCCCAAAGCGCCACTGTCAAGCGATCCCTTCTACTCCTGGCTGAAGCTCGCCAAATATGTCGTGGAAAAAATGATCTTCAAATTATGACACTCATACAAGAAACTTGTGAATTCAATAAGACCTTTAATTCAGAGTAATCAAAGGCCGAGCTTCCCCAGGAAAAAAGCAAACAGCATTAACCCCACACTTATAATTTATACCCTTACAGCATTCGAGTACAACCCATATGTAAATGCAGTCACTCCTTCTTTCTCTCATGCCACCTATCATCTTTTGATCTGAGGTCTTGCTTGTTCACGCCCAGTAACGCCCCTATCTGTTCCAAGTTTAGATCATATGGTGGCAGCCCTTCAATAATACATTTATTGTGTACATATATTACTTGTGTTGACCATTCTGCCATCATCCCTTAGACCCTAATGGATTAAATTAGTATTATGTCTCTACTTGATTTACCCTATGGCTTCAATGCATTGTTCTCTGTATATGAAAAATAGCTTGTCTAACTCTCCTCACCACATTCTCTCTGTCTTAACAATTGCTTGCTGTCACTCACACCTGACAGCTGCTTGGGCTCTGTCTAATTTTACAGACCCTGTAATCTATGTCTGACTCTTAACATATGTATCTATGGGTCTCAGCTTTGCAGCCTTGTCACTAGCCGAGACAACCTTTGACCTATGTTCTGCTCACAAGTGGCAAAATAGACTAAGTGGCATTCTGAGAGATGCTCTTCTCGTCCTCTGTCTCTGCTCACCATAAGATCACTCCTTATATGTTCATAAACTACTTCCCGTTGGCCCTATGGTTATTTCAGTTCTTGATTGGTGTTCTCTGTCTCTTGACAACTGTAAGTTATCTTGCATACTTGTTTTAGCACTTAAGCCTCAGCCAATATTAGAAATGCAATCTAGGTTATGTCAATCGTGTTGTCTGCTATCACATAGTGCATTAATTAAATTAATTAATGTGTCTTAGCCATGTTTTTACTACCACACATCCTGCCAAAATCCAGCAACTTCGCACAGCCTTTGAAAAGGAGTGAAACCACGTTCCATGGGCCACAGTCAACAGCCTGATCCACTCTATGGGAAGGAGATGTGTCGCGCTGCCTGTTTCTGATCCATACCCCTTTTTTCAAAGGTGCATATCTGTATTCCAGTCATGTGAAATCCATAGATTCGAGCCTAATTTATTTATTTCATTTGACTGATGTCCTTATATGAACTGTAACTCAGTAAAGTCTGAAATTGTTGCATGTTGTGTTAATATTGTTCAGGATATTTCTTGGTTGGTTGCGACTGTCGGTTTGCCCTTTTGCACATTTCAAAATACAATCCTGGGAAAAATGTATAGTTTGGAAAGCAAATGCCTACTGCTGAAAAGAGATGACTCATCTGTTTGTAGAAACAATATTAAAAAAAAAATCTCAACTCCCAATTTCTAGCTAACAGCAGCACTGTTTTCAAAGTCGCTCATCTTGAGATGGGCTATTGCCACAGCAAGGACAATGGCCATCACCGTGGGTAACCCATGGCTTCATCTCCGTCATTATGTGAGTCAGTGTGCATTATAAAGAAATTAAAAAAGCCCCGGGGCCTATAATTTCTTAATCCGGCCATGTTTTCACAGGTTGAACTAGAACCTATAATTATAAAAACACAATAATCAATAATAATCATTATTTCCTTTCGACAAAAAAACAAAACAGTTATGAATTGTTTGATTTCAGATTCAAATCAAATTAACGAGGAGTGACCCTTAAAATTGTTTTGTCATGCAATAAAAATATTAAATTGGCCAAAAAATACACAGACCTCTGTGTCCTCATATGTAGTTAAGGCCATGTTTCCATACGCAATAGTCTATATTACACAATTGCGCACAGTCGACTCTGTATCAAATAAAAATTTAACTCATTACCTTGATGCGTTCTCTGTTCAATCTAACGTGACCCTGCTGTAAATCAAGCAGACAGATGATCAACATCAATCATCTGCTAGGGATATTAGATCCAATATGGACCACGGCACAGTGGTCTTCATCGGGTTAACGCATGAGATACCAAAACATTCTGGACATTCCTCGCAAACAATATTTTCCCTGCGCTTTGGCTGTTGCATCGAGTGCTGTATCACAAGAGCCGTTTGTTACTTGACTGTCATTCAGAAAATAAATTAGATGTGTGAAAATATCACAACGTAATTAAAACAGCTGGTGAGCATGAAACCATCACAGAAAAGGTGAGGAATGTATTATGCAATCATCATGGAAACGAAATAAATAATAACCTAGGAAACAGATGGCTATTTCTAATTATTTTAAAATGGAAAGAACGGAATGGATGTTCTCTCTTCTCACTAACGGTAAATGATTGCATCTTGTTATCAACCTTGATATTGTTATGAATAAGCGTGTCCATCATATCCGACATTTACACTAAATACTAATCCACTGGCCTTCTTGAAATGCAATACTTCAACCACTAGAAACTGTGCATACTAGAAACTGTGCATACGCATGGTCTAAAGTTAGCGGGAAGGAGAGTGTGTGCGTCCATGTGTCTGTCTGCGCATGTGTTTGTGCCTGTCTGTCTTCACATTTTTTTTTTTTTAATTCTTCTACTTTTAGATGTGTGTGTATTGTTGTGTATTGTTAGATACTACTGCCCATCCAACAAGCATTATGCAGAATTATTGAAGAACCACGTTAATGACTGTCGATTTTAGTTTTAAATATCAAGTTAAGAATATATCAGTTAGAAGCATTTGCTTTTGTAATCCAATACATTATGGATTTGTGTGCCCATGGAAACTATATTCACACCGTAACATAAGGAAACACTAAATGTTACGTAAGCCTTGTTATAGTGCATTTCCAAAATCGCCATACAAAGAACCCGAGCAAGATCCAGGATTCTTAACGGGTTCAAGTTCAATGTCTCATTTAACTGATACATGCTTAATATATGATTGTTGTTCTAACACTGCTATAAATGCAAGGTAAGAAATTTAGTGTTTTATGTCACAATTTTTTTGGGACAAATTTGTCAAGTTACCAACCATGAGAAAGGGTTAAACAGAGTTTGTTAAATGAACTTGTGAATTTTATTGAATGTTCCTTATATCAATTACTACTTATCAACAGCTGTATCTGTAAGTTGTCCACCGCAGGAAATCCTCGCTGGTACTGTAGCTTATAGAAATACCCTTAGGCGATGTCAGAGGTGTTACTGTGTTGTAGCTGTCAAACCGTCGTTATACTGATCTCATTAGCAGAAATCTCATGCATCCGTTTGACAAGTTTGAACATAGGAATGTGTGTTGTAATACACAGTACACCTCCATTAGGATGATATCAATCCTTATTGTTTAATTTAATCATTTTCAATGTGGGTGTCATTTCTATATAGCCTACACTTTCTCGTTCGGAACTTCTAACATGGGTAGGATGGGTGTGGCTTTGTGATAATGACCACAAGAACAGCCAATCAGAGATTTGATGCAGTTACACCTCTGACATTGCCTGAACAAAGACAATGATTTTCTATGCAGTTCTGATTTAATCTAGGCCCACATTTTTGTTAAGATACATTGGGGTGGACAAATTGAATGAACCACACATCTCAGTTGGCTCTACTCAGTAAACACAAAGGTTTGTGCAATATTAGGAAGCTTAATGATCAAATGGTGACAAAATATTGTTTCAAGATAATGTTAGCAGGACAACATTCCATGACTGACTTATGTTGAAACCCCCTGCCATCCATCCTATTTTTCCTTCAGGAATTTTCGCTCATTTGGGAGTACATCTTCTCCTTTTGCAATATGGTCCAGAATCTTAGAGTCCTTCTTCATTTTCTTCAACTCCACGATCCGATCCTCGAAGCCTGGCTTGCGTTCGTCCACCTCTGTGCGAATGATTATCTCAATGTACTCCACAGTGGAGAGAGAGCTTGGCTTCAGTGCAACATCATTAAGTCTCTTGAGACAGTCAGAAGACTTTTTGATCAAATTCATCAGCGCGTCCTTGATCAAATGAAACTCATCCTCAAGCTTATCCAGCATCTCCTTGGTTTCCATAGACTTGCCCCACGCCTTCATGAAGTTGTCCTTCATTCCTTGAACAGTCTTTTTCTCTGTCTTTGTTTCATATGTCAACAAGACTTTTTCCCTGTCGTGGTCACTGGAAGAGCATTTTCCTGGACATATGGTACAGTTGCCATCATCATCCATCACGGCACAACTGTTGATGCCATCCTCATTTGGGAGGAAGCAGCAGGTGTGACATGTGAAATTGCATATCTTGCAGTTTGTTGCAAAGTCTTGGGATAATTTGCTTCTCTTCACCTGTAGCACGTTTACCTCAGTCTCAAAATCTTGGTTCTGTTTCATGTTCTCGTCCTCGTTCTCCAGACACTGTTTGAAGCTTTTGATCTCACTTAGCTTTGACAGACCTGCTGTGATCTGAGGGGTCAGGCGTGTCATGGTCTTCTCCAGAAGCTCACGTTCTTCCAGAACTTTCTTTGTCATGGTCAGATCTTTACTCTCAATGCTTTCCAGTGCTTTGAAAAATTTCTTCATCTCCTTGAAAGTTGAACTCCATTGCTCTGGACACTGGGCCTTATGACCATCATCGGAATCATCCTCTTCAGAGCTGCTCTCCGTCTCCTTTGAGAACAGAAATGAACTGTTGAACTTGAAATGGGTTGGTAGCCCCTTCTTGTCTTTCTTACAGGGCAGATTTGCAGCTTTGATGGCCTCTAGCACCGGTATGTGCTTCCCATCAACAAATGTCACAAGCATCAGGATGTTTTCAGCAACATCCTTTCCAAAGATGGACAGGATGGAATCAAAGATGTATCTCTGGGAAGGACTGAGACGAACAAGTGGTGCCTGCACTACAAAGCAGACTGCATCAATGTGATCAATCCCTAAAGGATTACACAAGAAATCCTTCACTTTAAGGATGATCAATTTATCTTGAGACATTCCTCTGGTGTCTCCGAACCCTGGTGTGTCAATGATAGTCAGAGAATATGGAATCTGAAAGCCTGGCTGGTTGTAGAGCTCGTATGATGTCACAACCACAGTCTGGCTCTCAGCCTGTGACCTGTTGGTCACCTCATGGATGAGCTTAAAGCGGTAACTGTCTTCCCACTTTACCCCAAGAATGTAGTTTATCATGGCATTAACCAGAGTTGTTTTTCCTGCACCTGTGGCCCCCAGAAGCAATATCACCTTGTTATTCCCTTGCTCAACCTTCTTCCCAAATGTGTACTGGTCAAAACTCTCATTTACACCCAACTTCTGTTCCAGATTCAGCCAGTGGATTGAGGGGTTGCCCTTTTCCACCTTCTGGGACTTTTTGAGGAATTCCCCACTTTTTGCTCCTGTTGATTTGCTCGTCTTCGGTTGGGGATCAGAGACCCTAAGGGTAGTCAGCACAGTCTCAGGACTGGGTAGACTATTCCCTGCAACGCCACAGTTAGCAAAGACTCTGATGCTGTATGCAGTGTCAGCATCTAATCCTTCCAGTGTACTCTCTCTAGTGGTGGTTTTGATGGTGTGCCACATATGATGGTCTATAGCGTGTACACTCTTTCTGTATTCAACCACATAATCAATGACTTCAACATCATCTCCCACCATGGTAGGAATGTCCCAGTTCACTCTGATACTTCCCGATTCTATCCTCTTCTCTGTGGGAGGTCCAGGGGGGCTAGATGGGCGGGTCATGAAGTATTCTGTCCAGTCACTGGAGAGGCTCACACCAGGTCTACACACCGCCTTGCAGCTAAAGCGGTACTTTTTGTAAGGGTCCAAACGACTGATGGTGACCTGGTTAGTTGTAGCATCCGATTTGACCTCGGTCCACTCAGAGTCAGCCTGCTCAGCCTGGTACGAAACCTGGTACGACTCCACAGAGGTAACACCAAGGTTGGGAGGGTTGATTTGCAAGTGGACACAGTCATGCTCCAGACTCTTGATGATGGGAACACCTGGCTTTGATGGCAGCTCAAACTGTGGACTCAAAAGTGTCCCTCTTTCATAGACATGGATGGAGGACGCAGTGAGGTGTTTGTTTGGAATTGATGCAATGCAGAATGCAAGATTTTCTCTGCCTTCGTTTGACTCTTTGAAGTCTAGGAACAGATTTATGGTTTGCCTGGTTAGTGTGGTTACCTCTCCCGAGCGAAACCACTTTTCTGCTGCAGACTTCCCGGCTGCATTGGGGTTGTAAGGTGTTAGTGAAAAATCACTTTTAGATTCTTCCAGCAAGTAGTTCTCCAGGACTACCACATACTCTTCTTTCTCCTTCAAATAGGATAATGCAAAACACACTACATAATCATTAGCTTTATCAAGCACTATTCCATCCAATTCACTGCTTGAGTACACAACTTGTACCTCTTTCATTATGTCAAGGTAAGAGCTGACAACATTCATCTCTCTCTCTCTGTCGTCCAGGTACGTGATCATGAGGTCGTTCTGGAATGGAGAACGTTCTTTGCTGTTGAGAATTTTAATCAGCTCTTCCTCCTCCATTCCTCCTCCTCTTATGTTGGGAAGAACCTTGCAGAGACCTTTCTGGAACACCAGTTTGTACTCTGAGCACAAGTCCCTGAACTTGTTGAGCTTGGCTTTGAGTTCAGGGAACTTGATAGCCATGTCTTCCTTCATCATGTCCTGGCATTGTACATCAGTATTGTCCAGTCCCTCCAAGATTCGCTGTGCGCGACGCACCAGGCTAACACTGATCTGCCTGACTAGCTGGGCAGCTGCAGAGTCCAGGTTCTTGAGAGGATAGAGCCAGATGGTCATGGGCACAGCATGTTCTCCGTTCTCCCCTAGTCGACTTGGCAGGCCAGCATACACCTTGAAGGCATCTTCAAATGTGACAGGGTTGTTTTCTAGTGCCAAATCACCATGGAAAGTGCAGTTGAATTTATTGGCCTCTCTCTGCTCGTCCTCGCTCATCTTCAAATTTGCCTGCCCTTCTATTGATTTGAGAGGGATCTTTTTTATGATGGCCTGCAGGTTTCCCTGGATGTCCTGGTGGTTTTCTCCTGAGGAAACCTCTTGGTCAAAAACGAAAAAAGCCTGCGCTCCATAGAGCAGGGCAGTCACCACATGGGTTGCAGAGCCCTCTTGAAAGACATTACAGTGTTTCACATTTCCTGCCCCCAGGTGGTCCATGGTCAGCTGCTCGAAGCGAGTGGTGGTACGGTACTGCAGAGAAACTCTAGACTGACGCTTTGAGGTCTTTTTGTCATGTAGGAATTCAGCAGAACCCTTCACACTGACTAAGCCACCAAGAAAACTGGCCTCAAGAGATGCAGACACATTCAAAGCTTCTGACTTGGCTTCACTTGAGTCTGAAGCAATGATTTTGAAGTCAGTGTTCGGTTGTGGACGGACATTGATGTGTTTCTGCAACATCTCAGAATCCCAGAGGGTGATACCTGCAGTTTAAAAGAGAATGACCAAAGAACGTTATTGTGAAAATAATACTCCAACGTGTACATGTATAATTATGTCTGAATATAAACATGGTTTCATTCAAATAACTAATTAAAGGTAAATATTGAATTCAAAGTAAATATTCTAGGTGTCAACTCATACACCTCCTACACTCAGAAGTAAAGAGTGCTATGTAGCACCATTTGAACCAGTCTGAAAATGGGTTCTACCTGGAGTTTCTTTCAGGTCAAATAGAACCTTTGTTCCCAATAAAGGGTGCTATTTGGAACCAGAAAGAGTTCTATCTAGATTGTTCCCCTACAGGGACAAATGGTGCCACATACACAATCATTAAAAAAAGTGCCATCTTTGCCATTCGTCACTTCTATGACAGCATTACTACTATATGAACACTTCATAAACAACTTGCATGCCATCAGTCTTTTGTCCCAAGTGCGTCCTGTATCTTTTCTTACTCTGTGGTGACCATAGAGATGTACCAGAAAGCTAACATTCTCTCTTTGCAATGACCGCTTCTGTGACAGCATCATAGAATACTTAAGTGCCCAAAAGCCTGTTTTAGCATGGGCAGCTCCATTCAGGACTTTCACCATTTTGAAGTAGTCAACTGGGAGAGACTTCCTTTGGGTTAAGGAAGGATTATATAATTCAATCTGGGTCATCAGGAGGGCTCAGACAGAATATAAATCCCTGCCACCTGGTGAGGTTAGCATAGGGCTAACATATGCCATGTTATCTGATTCGACCAGCTACAATTTAGCGTTCGGTCATGGCCAAGTAAATCAACAAGTCAAAATTTTTTTTATTTCACCTTTATTTAACCAGGTAGGCAAGTTGAGAACAAGTTCTCATTTACAACTGCGACCTGGCCAAGATAAAGCAAAGCAGTTCGACACATACAACAACACAGAGTTACACATAGAGTAAAACAAACATACAGTCAATAATACAGTAGAAAAAAAAACAAATCTATATACAAAGAGTGCAAATGAGGTAGGATAAGGAACATAAGACAATAAATAGGCCATGGAGGCAGAGTAATTACAATATAGCAATTTAACACTGGAATGGTAAAAATGTGCAGTAGATGAATGTGCAATGTAGAAAAACTGGGGTGCAAAGGAACAAGATAAATAAATACGGTAGGGGATGAGGTAGTTGGTTGGGCTATTTACAGATGGGCTATAAACAGGTACAGTGGTCTGTGAGCTGCTCTGACAGCTGGTGCTTAAAGCTGTTGAGGGAGATAAGTGTCTCCAGTTTCAGAGATTTTTGAAGTTCGTTCCAGTCATTGGCAGCAGAGAACTGGAAGGAGAGTCGGCCAAAGGAGGAATTGGCTTTGGGGGTGACCAGTGAGATATACCTGCTGGAGCGCGTGCTACGGGTTGGTGCTGCTAAGGTGACCAGCGAGCTGAGATAAGGCGGGACTTTACCTAGCAGGGACTTGTAGATGACCAGGAGCCAGTGGATATGGCGACGAGTGTAAAGCGAAGGCCAGCCTACGAGAGCGTACAGGTCGCAGTGGTGGGTGGTATATGGGGCTTTGGTAACAAAACGGATGGCACTGTGATAGACTGCATCCAGTTTGTTGAGTAGAGTATTGGAGGCTATTTTGTAAATTACATCACCGAAGTCGAGGATCGGTAGGATGGTCAGTTTTACGAGGGTATGTTTGGCAGCATGAGTGAAGGAAGCTTTGTTGCGAAATAGGAAGCCAATTCTAGATTTAATTTTAGATTGGAGATGTTTGATGTGAGTCTGGAAGGAGAGTTTACAGTCTAACCAGACACCTAGGTATTTGTAGTTTTCCACATAATCTAAGACAGAACCGTCCAGAGTAGTGATGCTGGACGGGGGGACAGGTGCGGGCAGCGATCGGTTGAAGAGCATGCATTTAGTTTTACTTGCGTTTAAGAGCAGTTGTAGGCCACGGAAGGAGAGTTGTATGGCATTGAAGCTCGTCTGGAGGGTAGTTAACACAGTGTCCAAAGAGGGGCCGGAAGTATACAGAATGGTGTCGTCTGCATAGAGGTGAATCAGAGACTCACCTGCAGCAAGAGCGACATCATTGATGTATACAGAGAAGAGAGTCGGCCCAAGAATTGAACCCTGTGGCACCCCCATGGAGACTGCCAGAGGCCCGGACAACAGGCCCTCTGATTTGACACACTGAACTCTATCAGAGAAGTAATTGGTGAACCATGCGAGGCAGTCATTTGAGAAACCAAGGCT
>QNTS01007211.1:36553-53585 GCA_003317085.1 Hucho hucho
AAAATAATAGGTAACACGAGGAATAAAGTACACAAGAATGGAGCTATATACAGGAAGTACAGTACCATACAGTCTAGGCCTGGTTATCTAACCAGGTATATTTCACTGGTCACCCCCAAAGCCAATTCCTCCTTTGGCCGCCTTTCCTTCCAGTTCTCTGCTGCCACTGGCTGGAACTGAAAAATCACTGAAGCTGGAGACTCATATACCCCTCACTAACTTGAAGCATCAGCTGTCAGAGCAGCTCACAGATCATTGCACCTGAATATAGCCCATCTGACTACCTCATCCCCATATTGTTATATTTTTTGCTCCTTTGCACCCCAGTATCTCTACTTGCATATTCATCTTCTGCACATCTATCACGCCAGTGTTTAATTGCTATATTGTAATTACTTCACCCCTACAACCTATTTATTGCCTTACCTCCCTAATCTTACCTCATTTGCACACACTGTATATAGACTTTTCCTATTGTGTTATTGACTGTACGTTTGTTTATCCCATGTGTAACTCTGTGTTGTTGTATGTGTTGAACTGCTTTGCTTTATCTTGGCCAGGTCGCAGTTGTAAATGAGAACTTGTTCTCAACTGGCCTACCTGTATTATGACATCAGATAGAACTACCTGGTTAAATAAAGGGGAAATAAAAAAATATATAAAAATAAACATCTGGATCAGTTACGGGTCTATTGTCCACAGTTTACAAGGTCCAGAAAGGTACACTAACAGGCTACTCATATGGTGGATTTTGATCTCTCTCTCTCTGACAGGGATGTATTCATTCTGGAATCCCTTTTATAACCAAACAGAAGCAAGCAGACCAAAACAAGTGTTTCTATTGACCAAATTCAGGTAGGTCCCTTCCCGTTTCGTTTGCTTCCTGTTTTGCAACAGAATCGGCATAATGAATACGACAGTTCTATTGGTTTCTGTATTTTACATTCAGCAAGCTGTAGTAGTAAATAGAACGCCGGTAGTAAATGTAGAACTAGATATTGTAAGCCTAGTCAAGCTTTTCCTGGGACTCTAAGAGCTGAAGAGAAATTATTAGGAACTATACTACAGTGAATAGCCTATAGACCTACCCGATGAATTGACACAGTGAAATATATTTTAAATCAGATTTATATAAAATGACAGGCAGCCTAGCGTCAACATATCGCTGGTAAAAAGGAGAACAATTCGTAGGCATACAGATAGCCCAGCCATCCACATGGACTGTTGTCCATCCCATTCGGTAGCAACTCCTCCAACCCCAGATACATACAGATAGCCCAGCCATCCACATGGACTGTTGTCCTTCCCATTCGGTAGCAACTCCTCCAACCCCAGATACATACAGATAGCCCAGCCATCCACATGGACTGTTGTCCTTCCCATTCGGTAGCAACTCTTCCAACCCCAGATACAAACAGATTGTCCATGTGGATGGCTGGGCTGTTGTCCTTCCCATTCGATAGCAACTCCTCCAACACCAGATTTAATCCATTCACTTTTTTCCGCATTGAGGGGACCATCTCCTATCAACTCAAATTCCATTGTCAAAGTTTGATGAACAAATTTGCCCACAAAGAACCGCCGCCCCACCTTCCTGTTCAAGTGAGAACAGCACAACAAGGTGAGTCCAAACATGTCTTGTATGCTGCTGCATAAAGGATGTAATATGCCAGGGAGATATGTATACTGTAGCTAAGAAAGTAATACTAAGTGTATGTTGTGTAGTAAGCTGTTAGTAGCCCATGTGCCTCACCCTAATAATTTGGTCCCTTTCCCCCTCATAACTTAGCCTACTGTTCTGACTTGGTGGTGCACATGTAGCCTATAGTCTGTTTTAGAGAAATGTAATCATTGAATATTGTAACAGCGTTCACTGTCTGCTTATGCCCACTTCATTTATCTTACGGTTCTGACTTGGTGTACCACTAGAATACTGTAAGATCGGCCCATGTTCTGAATGTTCTCGACATTTCAAAAGTGCTGAACAAAAACTTCTATTGACTACGTCCATCCTAGTTCGCTCATTGTCGTAATCGAAATTACCAATTGCCTCTTATGCGCTCATCGTCCCCTTATGCCATAGTTTGTCCATCTCAATTGTCAGTAGAAACCACATTTGTTTAAGCAAGTCAGCCATACCAGCTATGTTTTTTAAAGGCAATAAATGAGGCTGAATGAACTGATTCGTTGCCAGACAAGGTTCCGCTGATCGCCAGGTGTAGCAGTGGTAAGGTGTTGGGACTGCTGTTGGGACAGCTTTATGTAGGCCCTAACAGTTTGTGGGCACCGTTTGTCACCGTTGTAATGCAATGAATGTATGGTTTAGTGTTGTGTAGTGGCTTTCTGGCATGCAAAAAATATTTTACAAATGTTTTTTGCCCCACCAAGATTTTCATGCTAAAATTGCCACTGGAAGGGAGAAACTCTTCATCAAAGAACAGCAGCATGGATGAAGTGAATGTATTTCTCCATCCACCATACAGGTCAATCAGCGTGCACCAACCACTGAATCGATGTCTTACATTATATCCTCTTCCGTTATTTACTGCGGCACCCCAGAAATAAACACCCTTGATAGGCGCCCTGCTACAAAAATCCAATCAGGAAACATTCCACTCCGATATCTTTTTGATTCTTAAAACGCTTCTTCTGCTCCGAAGACTCACAAAAAAATACTTTCCTCCAACACATTTCAGATTTTCCTCGAGACGTTAAATGGATTTCCCAAGTAGCATTGATACAAAACCCTACGACTAAAAACGAGTCTAGTGGTTTCCTATTTTTCACCACAGCTTCACTTCTCGTTTCCCTTTTTCTTCGCCACTGTAACCCACTCTTCTCACTTTCTGCACTATTGCCTTCACCCGACTCACTAACAGTTTCAAACAAAACCTCAGTTACCGCCATCTTCCGCCTCTGCTCCCAATTCTTCTTCCTCGATGAGATTTAACGGCGGTAGGCATCCAATGAATGTTGCCTCTGCTCCCAATGATGCCGAGCCACCCTCAAAACTATTTTCTTTCCAAGTTCCCAGATGTCTAAAAAACAAGCTCAGAAATCTCCGACTTCAGTTCGTTTAAAACAACTGGGAACTTTGAAAAAAATCGATTTGAACCGTCATCCAACTCAGAATACCGACTCGGGAACTCGGGCCTCTTTCTAGAGCTGCGTCTTTATGACATGAAGATCACTGACCACATCCTTATCGGCAGACTCGACAGCCTTGGTTTCTCAAATGATTGCCTCGCCTGGTTCACCAACTATTTCTCCGATAGAGTTCAGTGTGTCAAATCGGAGGGCCTGTTGTCCGGGCCTCTGACAGTTTCTATGGGGGTGCCACAGGGTTCAATTCTTGGGCTGACTCTCTTCTCTGTATACATCAATGATGTCGCTCTTGCTGCTGGTGAGTCTCTGATCCACCTCTACGCAGACGACACCATTCTGTATACTTCTGGCCCTTCTTTGGACACTGTTAACTACCCTCCAGACGAGCTTCAATGCCATACAACTCTCCTTCCGTGGCCTCCAACTGCTCTTAAATGCAAGTAAAACTAAATGCATGCTCTTCAACCGATCGCTGCCCGCACCTGCCCGCCCGTCCAGCATCACTACTCTGGATGGTTCTGACTTAGATTATGTGGACAACTACAAATACCTAGGTGTCTGGTTAGACTGTAAACTCTCCTTCCAGACTCACATCAAACATCTCCAATCCAAAATTAAATCTAGAATTGGCTTCCTATTTCACAACAAAGCATCCTTCACTCATGCTGCCAAACATACCCTCGTAAAACTGACCATCCTACCGATCCTCAACTTCGGCGATGTCATTTACAAAATATCCTCCAATAATCTACTGATCTACTCATCTACTGCACGTCTACCATTCCAGTGTTTAATTGCTATACTGTAATTACTTTGCCACCATGGCCTATTTATTGCCTTACCTTCCTTATCTTACCTCATTTGCACACATTGTATATAGATTTGTCTTTCTACTGTATTATTGACTGTATGTTTGTTTTACTCCATGTGTAACTCTGTGTTGTTGTATGTGTCGAACTGCTTTGCTTTATCTTGGCCAGGTCGCAGTTGTAAATGAGAACTTGTTCTCAAAAAACTGACGTCATGACGTTTTCCGAGTTCCCAGTTGTTTTGAACGCGACATTAATGCATTGATGTCGGAGATTTCCGAGTTCCCAGTTGTTCTGAACACGTTATTTCTACCACCGTTCTGGTTGCGCGCTAGCTTCCTACATCATCACTACCAGCGCTATTTGATTCGCCAGTTACTCGTTCTGGATACGCCAAGCACAAAGAGGGAATGATCGAACAGCCAATGGAAAGGTAAAAGCGAAATGCCCACCCAGGCGAGCAGAAGGGGGGGTTGTACACCGAAGTTACACAGACAGTCTAATTCAATACGTAAATTCCAAAATGCTGACATTTAATCGATTACAAATTACATGACAAAAATACATAAATACTAAACCCTCCACCTTACTCAAATTGAAAAAGCATGACTCTTAGACAACCTAGCCAGGCTATGATCAACATAGCTAGCTAGTTACAAATCATTGGCGAACCCCACACCTTTCTGCCTTGTTCATTTACTCACCAGTTTCAGAATTCCCCTTCGGCAATATAACGTTAGCTACCTAACGTATAAAACATTTTGTTGTTGCATAGATCTGCTGTGTCCGTTATGGTTGTTTTGTGTAAACTAGTTCCGGTGAGGGAGGACGCGGTTGCTCTGGATTGGCCCAGCGTGCTAAGGGAACAGGCCCATCTGACTGGTCGCAAAGCCCACCCACGCAATCTAGTTCACTTCAATGCACCTTTGAATAGGTGGCCAGCTAGTTAGTACACTACTGAATACTTCTAAAATGACATTTTAACAACGAGCTGGTGAGTAAAACATTAGGTATCTGCCAACGGTCCTTTGTAATGTGTATCTATGTTTACATAACCGTTAGATTTCTGCCCAGCCTTTGGTCATGACTCTGTTCCATTATTACTATAGACATTAGATTATTTGGACGAAGGAATCTTCTGTACAGGGGAGTTTAGTTAAGAGCCGCTACGCTCGGTCTGAACATTAACACATCGCTTGCCGTACAGTTTTGGAAGCATAAAGACTTTATCTTTCATGTCAGTGAGAAATAATTGTCAAAAATTAAATGGTTAAATTGGTACACGCCTTTATATGGTTCCCACACGGCCATATGTCCATGTTACAGCGCTTGTTTACGGAAAACAGATGGAAGACAGAGTGGACTATCTGGGCTAGTTATCGATATGCGTCTTTGAGCACCTGTGAGTAAACGGAAGATGGACGCCACAAACATGTTGTAACTGAAAAATGTTGCCTGCTGCAATTGTCTTAAATCTGTTTAAAAGTAGTGATGGGGAAACGAAGCTTCCTGAAGCATTGAGGTTTTCCAGCCAATTGTGTCAAATAGGTGCATTACTCGATGCTTTGATCAACTGTGTACACTAACATCACTAGTTAACAGTATACAGTGTGTATTTTGCATTTGTGTAATTATTTTGAATGTGATATGAAAGTAGAGTTATTTTGTTTCTAGAACCGTACCGCAATTGAGAATCGATTCACGTTTAGATTGAGTATTTGGTTGTTTTGGCTTCAAGAGCCAATTCGCCCTTAAAACAGAACGTGTGTCCTTGGACTAAGGAGTAACGTTAGACTCCTTTAGTCCATTATTGGGCTAGGTAGCTGGCTAGCTAACGATAGTTTCTTCAAACTAGTAATTTATGCTCTGCGTCGATGTTAGAATACAATTACATCTTCTGTCTGGTAGCTACAGGCAAGATCCACTGTTCAATCAATGAGTTGCTTCAACTGTTGTACTTTCTGTTCGTGTTACCATATTAGCTAGGTTGGATCCTTCAAAATTAAAAGCCCACATCATTGAAACCATGATGTCTGAGTAGGTTCGATTAATCTGTCTCGGGGTACACCGGGCTATGGCCTGTCACGTCATCAGGCGCAAACGGGGAGGGAGAAGTACCCATCTCGAAAAACAGTTATCTGCACCGCTCTGTCATGTGAATCAGGCAGCATGGTGCATTGTCCACAAACCTGCATGTCTTTTCCATAAAATAAATGTTTTAATTTTCAAACTAGTTTTCATTGGGAAGGCAGATTTAACGTTATCGAAAGCAATCACTTTTGCATGTGAAAACACTGAATCCTACTCAATACTACTAGTACACATAGTTAATTACGTCACTTTTGTTTTGAACAGAGGGGCACCCGGCTCACGCCCGGGAGGCAATCAACTTTCAGCCGGTGCAAAACTGGCCTACAGGCGCCCGGGCGACATTAATCGAACCCTCTCTATTGTAACTTAAAAAAAAAACAGAATTATAATTAGATTCTATAGTTTAAATGAGGTTTTATTGTAAAGTTCAAATTTTTTTGTTCTTAACATTTGATCTCTTATTGCAGTGCTTGTTTTTTCATTTTATTTTAAGTGTTGCTATTTTAAATGCACTTCAAATAAAGTTTGAATTGAAGTTTGATTTGAGATTGGATCTCTTATAGTGAATACTTATAGACCATGTTTTTAATGCAATACATTTTAAACTCAGCAATTAGGACAGCTTTTTTGGCGTATTTATCAATATTCTGGTCATATTTAGCTAAATACATAACTGATATGAGCATTTTGGTGTTGTCCTCATTCTGTATACCAACCCTATCTTGTCACAACACAACTGATTGGCTCAAACGCTTTGAGGAAAGAACTTCCACAAATTAACTTTTATAAAGGCACACCTGTTAATTGAAATGCATTCCAGGTGACTACCTCAGGTGGTTGAGGGAATGCCAAGCGTGTGTAAAACTGTCAAGGCAAATGGTGGCTACTTTGAAGAATCTAAAATATATTTTGATTTGTTTAAAAATTGTTTGGTTACTACATGATTCCATATGAGTTATTTCAGAGTTTGTTTTCACTATTATTCTACAATGTGGGAAAAAAAAACCCTTGAATGAGTAGGTGTGTCCAAACCTTTGACTGGTACTGTAGGTATATTGTAGCAAAGGGTTGAGAAATATGGACTAATCCCAAATCGAACCCTAAGCCCTATGCACTTGTGGAGATCTGAGAGCATGTGATTGGTGTAAGCAACACAATGAAACTTCAAACTAGCCTATCAGAGGGCAAAGTGGAGCTATTACCAGATTGCTTTACACCTGTCAACTCCTCTCAGATCTCCACAAGTGAGTAGGGGTTGATTTAGGATTGGGCCTTTGAGAGAAGTGAGGGAAAATACTAATATACCAGCAGCTGTCCTCCTTGAGGACTTGGATACACCTTATATTGCATCATGGCTGAATGTTACAAATAAACCTTACTCAATACATGCAGCTACACGATAGACATATATTCCTATATAGCGAAGAGTTCAGATGAGACCCATTAAAAAACTGAGGCTAAACAATTATCAGTTCAAAAAGTCCTGAGAGAAGGACACTAAATCAGCAAAAATGTATATGTTGTGATATAGCATAAAATATTACTTTGACTAAGTTTCACAGTAGTAGTATCTGGTATATAGGACCAACAACTTAAAACCCCTTGAAATAATGTAAGGGAAATAGAGCCTACAGAGAATTATGGTACAGACACATGACAGACTGTGAAGCTACTACGTAGAGTTCTCTGTGCAGCTATTGGTCCTTGGGAGCTTGGTCCTTGGTGACCCTCCTGTGGATACGCTGGTGATTTTTGAGGGTTGCCGAGCGAGCAAATACCTTTCCACAGTCAAGGCATTTGAATAGTTTCTCTCCAGTGTTGGTTTTGCATGTGTCTTTTCAGGTTAGATGTAGTACTGAAACTCCTCTCACAGTGAGAACAGGTATGAGGCTTCTCACCTGAATGTATCATTAGATGTTCTTTAAGACGTTGTTTAACAGAGAAACGTTTCCCGCACAGAGAGCAAAGGTACGGCTTCACTCCAGTGTGGGTTCGCAGATGTTTTGTGAGTGTATCCCCATCAGCGAAACTCCTCCCACATTCAGAGCAGTGGTACGGTTTCTCTCCAGTGTGGGTTCGTATGTGTCTTTTCAGGATAGGTGTATTAGCGAAACTCCTTTCACAGTGAGAACATTTATAAGACTTCTCACCTGAATGTACCAAGAGGTGTAATTGAAGTTGTTGTTTACCAGAGAAACATTTCCCACACTGGGAGCAAAGGTGTGGCTTCTCTCCAGTGTGTACTCGCAGATGGACTGCTAAATTCCCCTTATCAGCATATCTCGTCACATAGGGAGCAGTGGTACGGCCTTGTATGCTTTTTCTGATGAACTATCAGGCTAAGATTTGAAACAAAACGCTGTTTGCAAACAAAGCAAGGGAATAGCCTCTCTCCATGAGCTTCTTTCTGGTGCCGAGTTAATTTTTCGAGTAGATGGAAGCTCCTTCCACAGTCAGAGCACTGGTGTGGTTTCACTCCAGTGTGAATGGTGCAATGTTTTTTTAGGTATTCATGTCGAGAAAAGCCCTTTCCACAGGTAGTGCAAACATGAGGCTTCACCCTATGTGTTGAATGAACCTCTTGGTGTCTTTTCATTTGTTTTAATAGCAGCAAACATTTTGCCACAATCGGAGCACTGGTAACGTTTCTCCCCAGTGTGAAGTCTCACATGTTGGGTTAACTTTCCAGAGTAACCAAAGCTTTTCCCACAATGAGGGCAAATGTACAAATGTTTGTTCTCAGTGTGGCCTCTCCGATGTCTCTTTAGGTGATCAGCCCGACGGAATCTCTTTCCACAATCAGAGCACACATGAGGGTTGGAGTGACTCATCTGGTGTTTTTCCAGAAGTTTTATTGTACCAAAACTCTTCTCACACTGGTCACAGGGGTGAGATCCATCTCTTGAGTGGTTTTTCTCATGCTTTTTAGCCCGACTGGTAAATGTCTTGCCACAAGAGTGACGGAGGGCCTCACCGGATGGCCCCGGTGAAGACAGGGGGAGGGCCTCATCAGATAGCCCCGGTGAAGACAGGGGGAGGACCTCCTCGGATGGCCCCGGTGAAGACAGGGGGGCTCCTGTTTTCGTCGGTGTGTGACGTGTCAATACAGGAAAGTGGTCCATGGTAGTGGCAGTATTGTACACTTTCACTACAATGAACATATCTCGCATTTCATGGCTAGTCTTGGCGTAACATCAACAGTCCCTTGAGTCCTTGCAATCTTTTTTACACGTTTGGTGTACGCATCAAGAAGGGGTTTTGGTCTGGTGAGAAGTCCATACCTGTGGTGTTCTCTCTTCAGATACTCCAACATGTCTGGTGACAGGTCCATGAGTCAGACAAAGAAACAAACAAGACCGAGCTACTGGCTAATGTTAGCTTGCAAGCTGAAATCCAGTTAGCCTAAAGTTAGCCAACATAGCTAGCTAACTACAAATCATTGGTGAACCCCACACCTTTCTGCCTTGTTCATTTACTCATCCGTTTAAGAATGACCCTCCGGCGATATAGCAAACTAAGGCTAGTTTCGGTGAGGGAGGGCGCGGTTGCTTTGGATTGGCCCAGCATACCGACGGAACGGACATCTGATTGGATTCCAAGTCACAAAGCCCGCCCATCGAGTGGCCAAGCAATCGAGTTCGGTTTAACTACACAAGTGTGAGTACCTAACTAGTACACTACTGAATGCTTATAAAGCGACATTTTTAAAAACGAGCCGATGAGTCGAAATCAGGGTACTTGAGCGAGTCTCCGATGCGGAGGCTGTCAAAAGGGTGGAAAGAGTGAGTATATTTGAAGGTCCGGCGGTAGTGAAGAACGGAAGGCTTACATTAGAGCCTACACCACAGCCTGAGAATCAACAGCAGGATCCATAAATCCTTCATGTAAAGAAAGTGGACCTTCTGTCATTTACAGCAGTGGGGATAAACAGAACTGCACAAGTTGAAAGGAAGCCAAGAAATATAGATATCAATGTTTCTGCAGCTGAACAATTTCTGGGATTAAAATATGTTTATATCTGAAGAGCCACATGGAGCACTTTCTAGTGTGGTGCCACCCTCTCGGGCCCAGAGCCTGAGCAAGGATGAGTTGATTATTATATTTTTATTATTTTGTCGTTAAAGCTTCTCACTTTTCACCCCACCCAGTATGTTGCGGCAATACACAATTTGGGGATGTAGTCCGCCAATAAAACCTTGAAGAAGAAGAGCTGGTCAGGTATCTATCTACCAAGGGTCATAAAGGGGGTCGTTCAAACGTAATTAGAGGCCAGGTTTACATAACCGTTAGCTAGGATTAGGTTAGTTAACGTTATCTCTGCTCTGAGACTAGCTAGCAGCTTTAGCTTAGTAGGTGCTAACTAGACATTTTAAGCTCAGCGTCAATATTAGAATACAATTACAATTTATTTTCATCTGGTAGCTACAGGCAGATCGACTGTTCAATCAATTTAATACACTGTTGTACTTTATGTTCGTGACCAGGTAAAACGCTAGAATTGGCTAAACAAGCAGTGCCAGGCGCGCCATTTCCAATATCGCAGAAACTGACGGCCTCCTGGGCCTTTCATCCACAACAGCGTCTAGGGTTTACTGAGAATGGTGCGAGACAAACAGAAAAACATCCAGTCAGCGGCAGTCCTGTGGGTGAAAACAGCTCGTTGATGAGAGGTCGAAGGAGAATGGCGGGCCACAAACAGGCAAATAACGGTACAACAGTGGTGTGGAGAACGGCATTTCGCAACGCCCAACTTGTTCATGTCACGGATAAGCTATTGCAACAGACGAAACGCAGGATTCCACTCCTATCAGCTAAAAACAAGAAGAAGAAGCGTCTCCAGTGGGCACACGATCACCAACGTTTTGGTCCACCAGCCACTGTGGCAGGTATATACAAAGATTTTTGACCAGTCCCCCCAAAAAATTGGTTGCTAAAATACACCAACAAAACACACACAAAAAATGTATGTATGTAATAAATGTATTACTACTAAGACTTAAGTCAGGGTCACAGAGAGTGTCTCTTGTTAGTCTTAAACAAATCTACTTTGAAACAAAAGTATACACCTCACACACATGGTTATGGGCTTATATAGATAGAGTTGAAATGTATTAACTTGTGAATTTGTGTTATGGAAATTTTATACTCAATGTTCATAAACTGAACTTCAATTAAACAACTCCGTCTGTAACCCTGAATTTGTAAGATACTGGTTGAAATGAGACAGACAGACAAGCCCAGTCTACAATAGTCAAATGTCAAAATGTTTATTCACGAGAGCTCTGAATTTCAAAGGTGAACAGTCTTTTTATATTGAATAAGCTTTAAGCTAAACACCAATGATACAAATGCCCCACCCTCTCTAGGAAATAGTGTTTTCCCACAGTACCCATTCATTGGCTTAGCACAATCTTTGCAACATAAGTCAAACTTGGACAGCTCCTAGTATCCCTCCCGTCCCAAGGACAGGGGGGCCTTTGTTCTCACAAGAAGTTCCTGTTCTTAGTTTCACAGTGGTCACAAGTTGTCTGCCACAAGCTGTTCCTGTTATCAGTTCCTACTTTCCTACGCACAAACATTTTAAGCCAGTATACAGAGACAGGGTAAAATACTGTTAGTTATTGTTTATCTCATTACCTTAAAAGTATAATTCATTTAGTCATTATTAAACATTTAAATCATATGAAATTATTTATAACAGTTTGCATCCCATTATTACACTTTAATATACATCGCAGAAGACAAAACAATTACAAAACCTTTTGACATAAACACCAGATTTTCTGTGTAAAAAAAAAAAAAAAAAAAAAAAGTTTAATAATGAAATAGTGAAAAATATTAACATTCCACCCATGAGGCCACTAGAGGGTGATTTGGTCATTGACTGCAGGAAAAAATATCACAGATGAGACTTCTTCTTCTGTGGGGTTTATCGGCGGTTGGCATCCAACGTTATGGTGCATTACCGCCACCTACTGTACTGGAGTGTGGGCCAGAGTCAGGGAGAAACTAAATCCTACCTGCCAGCCCTGTTGCTCTTAAAAAAAAGAACAGAATATTTGAGACTATATCTAATGACGTTCTACTCAATATACTCTTTAAACTAATTTCCTGTATCCCCTTTTCCCTCATACTAGATCTCATCCTCTTTCCCTCTCATACTGCCCACACTGTATCAATACACGGGCCACTGTCTCTGTTTTCTGGCAATACTCACATTTTCCTGTTGGATGCTTTCCAATCACATGCAAGGTCTTATTCAACTGGCTGTGTCCCACCCTTAATCTTCTAAATATAGCCTCCTCTCTTCTGTCCCTTCCTGCCGTTCTCCCCTCCCCAACTTTCCTCTGTACTTGAAATAAATGCTGGCCCTTAGTATCTATATTCCACTGCTCCTGTCATCTCTGCACCATCACTGTCCATATCATGCTTTTTGCCTCTGCCTTGCTCATTGAAACTACAACATCAACATCCCCACTACTTAGTGCTTGTTTAGCGAGTACATAAACTACCTCGTTCCCCTCCACTCCCACATGAGCTGGGACCCATGTACATATTATCTCTATACCCATTTGTTTACTCCTGCCATTGTAGCACCTCATAAAGCAGGTCTTGTCTGCTATGTGATATAAAGGACTTGAGACTCCTTAATACTGCACATGAATCAGAGCAAATAACTACTCTTTCTAGCTTAACTTCCTCCACCCACTGCAAGGCCAACAGTATGGCCATCATCTCCGCCGTATATACAGCCAGATGATCTGTAATACATTTCCTGACTCTCACCCCACATTCCTGCACTACAGATGCTGACCCAGTACATCCTGTTTTTGGATCTTTTGAACCATCTGTATAAATGGCCACAAAATCCTGAAACACAGTATCCAGACGTCTCTTAAACAAATCAGATGGATCAACACCCTCCCATATCTTTCCCTAGTCTCTCCAATACTTCTAGATCTACTACTGGAGGTGGGAGTAGCCATAGTGGATTCCCGGGATAGCTACCGTTGGACTAAACTCCCTTCCATACAGTCCCATCTCCTTCGCCTGGGTATTACCCACCCACCCAAAGCTCGTGTTCTGTCTTCGCTCATGTTCCCAGCATGGCTGTAAAATCCCTTTCGCAGGATGAGATATCCCATGTCCCTGTAGGCTGACCCAATAATTAATTTCCAGCTGCTGTCTCCTAATCTGCAATGGCATTTCCCCCATCTCCACCTGTAGTGCAGCCACTGAAAAGCCCCACTACATATTCTGAGTCCTTGTCCCTGTATGATATCTAGCCTTTCCAATGAGGTCCGGGCTGCCGAACCATACTTTATACTTCCATAGTCTATTACAGATCGGATCAATGCAACATATATGGTCTTCAATGAGGCACGCCCAGCCCCCCCACTCCTTCCCTGTCAGACAGCGCATCACATTTAGTACCTGTCATGGTCCAAACACACCAAGACAGTCGTGAAGAGGGCATGACAAAACCTTTTCCCCCTCAGGAGACTGAAAAGATTTGGCATGGGTCCCCAGATCCTCAAAAAGTCTTACAGCTGCACCATCGAGAGCATCCTGACTGGTTGCATCACCGCCTGGTACGGCAACTGCTCGGCATCTGACCGTACTGCGTACGGCCCAGTACATCACTGGGGCCAAGCTTCCTGCCATCCAGGACCTTTATAATAGGCGGTGTCAGATGAAAGACCATAAAATTGTCAGACTCCAGTCACCCAAGTCATTGACTGTTTTCTCTGCTACCGCACGACAAGCGGTACCGGAGCGCCAAGTCTAGGACCAAAAGGCTCCTTAACAGCTTCTACCCCCAAGCCATAAGACTGCTGAACAATTAATCACCCCTACCTACATGTACATATTACCTCAACTAACCTGTACCCCGCACACTGACTCGGTACCGGTACCCCCTGTATATAGCCTCATTATTGTGTTACTTTTTATTAGTCGTTGTCATTTTTTTACTTTTGTTTATTTGGTAATTTTTTCTTAACTCTTCTTGAACTGCACTGTTAAGGGCTTGTAAGTAAGCATTTCACGGTATGGTCTACACTTGTTGTATTCGGCGCATGTGACAAAGTTTCATTTGATTTGTGTGGGCGAGCAGTTTGCTGATGTCAACGTTGTGAACAGAGTGCCCCATGGTGGCAGTGGGGCTATGGTACAGACAATGAACACAATTGCATTATATCTGTGACCAACAGAAGAATATCTGTTTTCCCAGTCATGTGAAATCCATCGATTAGGGCCTAATTAATTAATTTCAATTGACTGATTTCCTTATATGAACTGTAACTCATCAAAATTGTAACATGTTGCGTTTATATTTGGGTTTATATTTTGCAGTATTAAATTATTTTATATTGCTCTAATTTCCCTAATGTGTGTGCGTTAGTGTGCGTTACTATTTTACACAAGCTTGCATTTTCACAACATGCTATGTAGTGGAATTACACATCCCTAATTCATTACACATTCCTAATTCATTACACATCCCTTTCATCTTAGACTTTTGATGTTAATATAAAAGTTATTGAAAACCTAAATTCGGTGTACGGTGTGCAAATTTGGTGTACAACGCCATTTATGTTTTGCGAGCCATATCCCGGCTCCGCAGTGTCTTCTGCTTTGAACACACTGACAGCTTCATTGCATTTTGGTACACCAGAATTGCATTCATTTCCAATGAAATGCTGCGTTTGCCTTGCAGCATTGCATTGCAGAGGCAGTTGCAGTGCGTTCGGTGTGGCGCATACGTTGGATTTATCGAAAGTATGCGTCAAACTGTATGCGTAGAAGGCTTGACGGAAATGGTAGCAGAAGGTGAATGTTGAACGTTTGTGGCATTAATCCTGGCTACAGCGCGCTCCGGATCTGTGGTTATTACAGGTTCTCATCTATCGACAGGTATGTCGTTTACCCAAATTCGTTGTGGTTTGTCTTTTCAATTCCTCATCAATCCACGGGGATTTAAGTTTTTACAGTCATTTTCTTAACGGGTGCATGCTTATTAGTAACTGGGATACGCAATTTAATAAATGTGTCAAGTGCAGCGTCTGGTTGCTTCTCATTACACACCCCAGATCAACAAATATTCCTTACAACATTGGAATCACTACACTTCTTGTATGACCTCTTATACACTATATTAGGCCCAGCCTTTGGAACTTTGGTTTTCCTAGAATTTGGACATTGAAAACTGGTGTTTTGACACTGGGTTGTAAATCAAAAATATATGACAACAGGAATCAGCAACAGTATAATTTAAGTTGTTTGAATATAAAATGCTACTTTTACAGTTTCACTTTGTCTTTTTTTTTTTTGAAACAGTTACCATTTTCTAAACTGTAAGTGCTGTTGTCACAACTGTTTTATGGGACGTCACAACTCTATTGCATGTCTGCAACATGTAGTAACTCACCCAAAACATGTCATTCATGCTTCAAAATCTAGTTAATCTTCAGTAAATTGGCCAATGCCACCAAAAGGAAAAGGTTTTTTTTGTCATCGTGTGAGCCGTGCCGGTCAAAATGATGTTTTTTTCACCATGGCAGTCAACCCTGGAAATGTTTTATACACAAATGCCAGTTTTGTTCTACTTTGTCTAGCTTAATGTACTATACAAGAAGGTCAGTTTTGTCTAGTTGAATGCTTACTGTACAATACAAGAAGGTCAGTTTTGTCTAGCTGAATGCTATTGTGTATCACACTGAGCTTTTTAGATACCGATTTCAACAGTAGGTAAAAGTTTACTGGGAAAAGTAAATACTGTAGTACACAGAAAAAGATATGCACATTTGTATGTACACATATTTTTGTAGCAATGTGTTACATGTAAACAGAATATTAACATTTGCATGTCCATCTTCACACACACACACACACACACACACACTGAACAGAAAATTTGGCACAAAATGATATCCATTGTTACGTACGCCTCTAGGAAGAGGGAATGCAACACCCTGCTACAACTCAACTCCTCGTGGAGTGAAAGAGGTATGGAATTGTAGGTGCGGGTAAGGATGACAGAAGTTTACCGTTAACAGGGAATTTATTCCGTCACACAGTAATTTTGGGGAAAAGGGGCTGGACGGAACCAAAGCAAAGAAAGTAAAAGTCAAAGCCCCCTCTCCTACCTTACCTGCCTACCCACTACTTACCTAACTTAGCACCACCTGGTGCGCTAACCAAAATACAGGGGGTGGTCCGTCCAGGTCTTACCTAGTGTGCATAGACAGTAAATACTACGGGTTATTTATGCCCGCAGGCCTCTTGCCTAAGCACTCCCTAGGTGCCTTCCCCTTCCCCCCTGGGAACAAAAACAGAAAAATACAAACAATTCAAATAATCAAAATGGTCCTTTGGACATAAACACACCTCCGCAGGACCGGTTACAAAATACTTCACAAAAAAACAGTCTGAGAAACAACCAACACAGAGCTGATGGTTATATCCTATCTGAGCAACAAACAATACTGGGGCATACCCAGAAGCTCTCTCTGAGAAACAACCAACACAGGACTTAACCATCAGCTCTATCTGAGAAACAAACAATACTGGGGCATACCCAGAAGCTCTCTTTCCTGAGCAAAGGAACACTGGTTTTATACAGTTGGAGAAGGAGTCTGTAATGGGATACAGCTGGATCCTCTGACAAGAGGGCGGGGTCAGCTCCAATTTGCAATGGGGCAAACCAATCAGCTGCCTGGGGAAATCCAGGAAGCCATTTCCTGAAATACATACACATACATACAAACCCACAACAACACAGAAACTGGGGAACGTAACATCCATGCAACAACAACAAAAATGTTTTAACCCGCAACAATGACAACCTGTGGTAGTTCTGTAAAAAAAACTATAAAATTGTACCTCCTCCCAGTACGTCACACTACAAGTTCCCATCTTCTTGGTGGACTTCCTGTTTCTCTTGTTGGTCAGAGATTTTTGTCAACATCACATCTGTTTTCCCTTGCGATGCACCAGGGGGAACTCCTTGCGTGGCGCAACCATCC
>QNTS01007212.1:20380-32040 GCA_003317085.1 Hucho hucho
ACTGTGGAGCTGTCATACTATGTAGAGCACTGTGGAGCTGTCATACTATGTAGCTTTAAGTATATGGATCTTAGTCCAGTGGTTCAGATAACAAGCTTGGTATAACATCAGTGGTAGATGATCATGTGATGTGACAGCAACATCCCAGGGATCGAAAGCGACTTACAGTCGTGTGGGCATACATTTTCATATAGATTACCCCAGCAGGAAGAAGCATGGTGACAAACACCATTCACTCACTAGTGGCTCCTGGAGGAAGTTGGGGAATCCAACCGAGCAAGAGGAGGTCATGCCCGGCATGGCCAGAGATTTGGGCCTCTGGGTGGGGGAGAGACGGGAGTTCAGTCCCCTGTGGTGGCTGAAGCCCTGGTCGTCCCTGTACACAGACTGGAGGTGGTGTCTCAACAGCTGCTCCTCTCTGGATGCCTATTTACATGAGTTCCGTTGTAATTATAGTGGTGTCTTGTTAACATAAACAAGAACTACCTTGTTTCAAAGAATCCTTATTAGAAATAAACAGAAGTTATGTTTGTCATGGGACGTAGCCGTCTGTAATTAAAAGTATGACACTGTAACCAAAAGCACAAAATAAATGTACTTGGATCATCAGGGGTTGTAAACGTATAAACAAGCGCCTCACTGCCAGTTCTGAGATATGTACCCTAGCTCCATCGTGGTTGGCTAGAGGGGTCTCTCCATCGATGGTGGGGATGATGACCACACCTGGGTGGCCGTCACTACCTTGTCCTCCAGAGCCGTTAGGGAGTTTGGAAGGAACTTGGTACGCAGACCCACTGTGCAGAGCTAGAAGGAGAATGGTGGAAAACATTGTATCACCTAATTTGAATATGACAAAATAAAGTGCCATTGATTTGAATTCTTAAATCAAATCAAATTTTATTGGTCACATACACATGGTTAGCAGATGTTATTGGTCACATGGTTAGCAGATGTTATTGGTCACATACACATGGTCAGCAGATGTTATTGGTCACATACACATGGTTAGCAGATGTTAATGCGAGTGTAGCGAAATGCTTGTGCTTCTAGTTCCGACCGTGCAGTAGTATCTAACAAGTAATCTAGCAATTAAATGACAACGTGGCTAAGGGTATTCATTCGGTATAGAACCCACTTTATTTAGTAAACCACTAAACCCACAAAACCCTTGGAACTTTGTTGGTCGCGGTGATGTCGTAAAGTGAAGCTCAGTGCAAAGCTAGCTGCCATCCGCTACATACGTACCCAGCTCTCTCTGGACCTGCTGGGGTATGCCCATGATAGTAGTCCTCCTGTTCCTGTTCTTCCCCTTCTCTAGTCTTTTCACTGGGTTCAGAGGCTTGAATGTGGAGCCTGAGAGGAGAGGTTTAGAGGAGGGAGAAGGATGAAGGATAAAGACAAGGGATTTTATGAGTAAAAATGTGTTGCGGTTTAAATGCACTTTAAAGTTTGATTTGATTTGAAGGGATGCAAGGAGAGAGGAAGGGAATATGAAAGGAGAGAGGAAGTGGGAGGAGAGTTAGTATCTGTCATTACATATAATATTTGAGAATCACAGTCAGATTCAATAGTGAACAATTGGAATACTGTTTGGAGAAGGTTTTCAAAGAGAAGGACAGAAATGTGTTGGATTTGAGTTTGAGTTTATTTTAATTTTTACAGGGACAGTGCACATTAATCAACGTTTCAGTAAAAGTACCGGTTTTAGCCAGCCGGCTAATTTTCAACCGCAGTCCCTGGGAAAATTATTAAATTTAGGGCTGTGACGGTTATGGAATTTTGGATGAAGGTAATTGGCCAACCAAATGACTGCGGCCTCCGTAATAAGCGTTCGAATAGCAAAAAAACAACAAAGAAGACACGTGTTTTCCTCTCCTAACCCTGTGCTGCCATTGATTACATGTGTTTATGCTGCTTCTGCTCCTTGCTTGCACCTTGCTCTGTGTGCTCGTTTGCGACAACACCACGCTTGTTTCAGCAAGGAGCGACAACACCACGCTTGTTTCAGCAAGGAGCGACAACACCACGCTTGTTTCAGCAAGGAGCGACAACACCACGCTTGTTTCAGAAAGGAGCGACAACACCACGCTTGTTTCAGCAAGGAGCGACAACACCACGCTTGTTTCAGCAAGGAGCGCCAAAGTTTCATCCCGTTATTAAGATGCCTGACCGTCCCAAAAAAGAAAACAAACGGTTATGACGGTTATATTATTTTCACGACGGTTTTCGTTCATAACCGTCGGTTCACACGGTTATAATGGTCATTTTGCCAGCCCTAGTTGGAATGGTTTAGGCTTTAGGAACTCAGAGGGTCTGGTTGTAAATTACAATGAGATTCAATGAGGGAATCAGTGAGTATTATGGGATTCAGAGCAGAGAATGGCATGCCTTGCCCCGCTGCCTGGACCATACCAGGCAGCGGCAGAGAACCATTTGGATGGTAGAGACATTCCAAGTCAGTAACAAACTACAGCTGTGTGTTTGTGTGTGTGTGTTTTGGCTCTTCTTTGTGTGTAACTAGATCCTCTGGGTTTGACAACACGTCTAAACGGAATCTAACCACAGTAGAGACAAAAGAGACCCAGTAGAGACAGAAGAGACTCAGTAGACCAGAGAAACTCAGTAGACAGAACAGACCAAGTAGAGACAGAAGAGACCGAGTAGAGACCCAGAAGAGACCAAGTAGAGACCCAGTAGAGACAGAAGAGACCCAGTAGAGACAGAAGAGACCCAGTAGAGACAGAAGAGACCAAGTAGACCAGAAGAGACTCAGTAGAGAACCAGTAGAGACCCAGTAATGACAGTAGAGACCCAGTAGAGACCCAGTAGAGACTCAGTAGAGAGACAGAGACACCCAGTAGAGAGAGACAGTAGAGCCACTCAGTAGAGACCCAGTAGAGACACAGTAGAGAACCAGTAGAGACCCAGTAATGACAGTAGAGACCCAGTAGAGACAGAAGAGACCAAGTAGAGACAGAAGAGACCTAGTAGAAACCCATAAGAGAGAGAAGAGACCGAAGAGACCCAGTAGAGAGGGAAGAGACCCAGTAGAGACAGAAGAGACCCAGTAGAGACAGAAGAGACCCAGTAGAGACAGAAGAGACCCAGTACAGACAGAATAGACCAAGTAGACCAGTAGAGACCCAGTAGAGAGAGACAGTAGAGACACCCAGTAGAGATATGAGACCCATTAGAGACACAGTAGAGAACCAGAAGAGACCAGTAGAGACCCAGTAATGACAGTAGAGACCCAGTTGAGATCAAGTAGAGACAGAAGAGACCCAGTAGAGACCCAGAAGAGAGTGAAGAGACCCAGTAGAGAGAGAAGAGACCCAGTAGAGACAGAAGAGACCCAGTAGAGACCCGGTAGAGAGACAGTAGATACCCAATAGAGACAGAAGAGACCCGGTAGAGAGACAGTAGATACCCAGTAGAGAGACAGAAGAGACCCGGTAGAGAGACAGAAGAGACCCAGTAAAGACAGTAGAGACCCAGTAGCAACCCAGTAGAGACAGTAGAGACAGAAGAGACCCAGTAGAGACACAGAAGAGACCCAGTAGAGACACAGAAGAGACACAGAAGAGACCCAGTAGAGACACAGAAGAGACCCAGTAGAGACACAGAAGAGACCCAGTGGAGACAGAAGAGACCCAGTAGAGGCCCAGTAGAGACAGTAGAGACCTAGTAGAGACCCAGTAGAGACAGAAGAGACCCAGCAGAGACAGTAGAGACACAGAATATACCCATTATACAGAAGAGACCCAGTAGAGACAAAGTAGAGATACAGTAGAGACAGTAGAGACCCAGAAGAAACAGAAGAGACCCAGTAGAGTCACAGTAGAGTCACAGTAGAGACTGTAGAGACCCAGTAGAGAAAGAATGTACCCAGTAGAGAGACAGTAGATACCCAGTAGAGACAAAAGAGACCCAGTATAGACAGAAGGAACTACGTAGAGACAGAAGAGACCCAATAGAGAGAGAAGAGACCCAGTAGAGACAAAAGAGACCCAGTATAGACAGAAGGAACTAAGTAGAGACAAAAGAGACCCAGTAGAGACCCGGTAGAGAGACAGTAGATACCCAGGGAACAAACGGAGGAGCACACAGATATATACCCGGTAGAGAGACAGTAGATACCCAGTAGAGACAGAAGAGACCCGGTAGAGAGACAGTAGATACCCAGTAGAGACAGTTTGTTACATTGCAATATGCTTTGTGGACAGAGGTTGCTCTCTGGTTTTGTGTTGAAACACAGGAGTGGTTTAATGAATTTATTCTGCCACTGTGTCTTATTGTTTCGACCTTAGGCCTGTATATCACGGTCACAAGGCATATGAACCTACAGGTTATAGAGCAAACGACGCAATTATCACAATACATAGGTTGTAATTAGTCTTTTTTTCTGTCTTCCCACGCACCACTACTGCATCATGGATCCTTTTGGAGAAGGTTGTGTCTGTTGAAAAACCGGAGGCCTGCGGCATTGCCCTGCTCAGATTCTCTCACAGAATGTGTCTTGCAGGTGAAGAGTCTGCACAAAAAACAATCTTCTCCCTTGCCTTGGCGTGTGATCACGGGTCTCTGCTGAAGAGACAAACAGATACAGAAACGTTCTTCTCCCTTACCTTGTCGTGTGATCACGGGTCTCGTGGACATGGCTGACGATACAGCAGAGGTCGCCGCGGCAACAGAATTCCCGGCGGTGCTTCCGGACTCCTGAAATCCATCCCAGTGGTTGGAGCTGACATCCTGTTCTGGCTGGAGAGGTGGATTACAGGAGTGGGTATTAGGGAAACAAGGTATTCCATAACTCTGTGAACTTGCAGAAGCTGTTGTCTGCTCCCGTCTCCTAGTCCTTGGTTAGCCACAATAGATTGCTTCAAATAAACCACTACTTACGGCACCACTCTGGTCATCCTGAAAGTCCACTCCATTAATGTATTCTGATGGAGAAACAAAAAGGGTATTCAATCACAGATACATCCATACACGATAGTGCCACCAACAACATTTAACCATCTGGAGTTTAACCCCAGTGATACGGTGAGTACATATCTTATATTGTGTACTGTTTAGAGTGTGTAGTGCTTACCCTATTCTAGGGAGTAGTGAGTACATTTTTCCACATGTTGTTATGTTATAGCTTTATTCTAAAATGGATTCAAAATATATATAATATCTACACACAATACCCCATTGTAAGGAACAACGCTGGAGATGAGAAGCAAGTACAGGGAGTGAACATTTACTGGGAAAACGGACATCAAACCAAAACAAGAACAGCGTCTGGACAGGGGGAACAAAACGACATAATGACAATAATGCTGACACAGGGAACAAACGGAGGAGCACACAGATATATAGGGGGTAATCAAGACGGTAATGAGAGTCCAGGTGAGTCCAATATTGCGCAGCTGCGCGTAATGATGGTGACAGGTGTGCGTAATGAAGGGTGCCAGAGAGGGGGCGCGGGAGCAGGCGTGACACCCATAATGACAAGCTGAAAACAGATACCACATTTACATAAGTATTCAGACACTTTGCTATGAGACTTGAGCTCAGGTGCATCCTGTTTCCATTGATCATCCTTGAGATGTTTCTACAACTTGATTGGAGTCCACCTGTGGTAAATTCAATTGATTGGACATGATTTGGAAAGGCACACACCTGTCTATATAAGGTCCCACAGTTGACAGTGTATGTCAGAGCAGAAACTAAGCCATGTGGTCAAAGGAAATGTCCGTAGAGCTCAGAGACAGGATTGTGTGGAGGCACAGATCTGGGGAAGGGTACCAAACAATTTCTACAGCATTGAAGGTCCCCTAGAAAACAGTAGCCTCCATCGTTCTTAAATGGAAAAAGATTGGAACCACCAAGACTCTTCCTAGAGCTGGCCGCCCGGCCAAACTGAGCAATCCGGGGAGAAGGGTCTTGGTCAGTGAGGTGACCAAGAACCCAATGGTCACTCTGACAGAGCTCCAGAGTTCCTCTGTGGAATGGGATTAACTTCCAGAAGGACAGCCATCTCTGCAGCATTCCACCAATCAGGCCTTTATGGTAGAGTGGCCAGACGGAAGCCACCCCTCAGTAAAAGGCACATGACAGCCTGCTTGGAGTTTGCCAAAAGGCACCTAAAGACTCTCAGACCATGAGAAACAAGACTTGTCTGATGAAACCATGATTGAACTCTTTGGCCTGAATGCCAAGCGTCACGTCTGGAGGAAACCTAGCACCATCCCTACGGTCAAGCATGGTGGTGGCAGCATCATGCAGTGGGGATGGTTTTCAGTAGCAGGGACTGGGAGACAAGTCAGGATCGAGGGAAAGATGAACGGAGCAAAGTACAGAGAGATCCTTGGTGAAAACCAGGACCTCAGACTGGGCCCGAAGGACCTCAGACTGGGGCGCAGGTTCACCTTCCTATAGGACAACGACCCTAAGCACACAGCCAAGACAATGCAGGAGTGGCTTCAGGACAAGTCTCTGAATGTCCTTGAGTGGCCCAGCCAGAGCCCGGACTTGAACCCGATCTAACATCTCTGGAGAGACCTGAAAATAGCTGTGCAGCGACGCTCCCCATCCAACCTGCCAGAGCTTGAGAGGATCTGCAGAGAAGAATGGGAGAAACTCCCTAAATACAGCTGTGCCAAGCGTGTAGCATCATAACCAAGAAGACCAGAGGCTGCAATCGCTGCCAAAGGTGCTTCAACAAAGTACTAAGTAAACGGTCTCAATACTTATGTAAATATGATATGAGTTTTTAAAAAATCTTCTTAACATTTGTTTTCAGTTTGTCATTACGGGGTATTGTGATGGCATTATAGGGTATTGTGATGTCATTATAGGGTATTGTGATGGCATTATAGGGTATTGTGATGTCATTATAGGGTATTGTGATGGCATTATAGGGTATTGTGATGTCATTATAGGGTATTGTGATGTCATTATAGGGTATTGTGTGTAGATTGATAAGGACACATTTTAATTTGATCCATTTTAGAATAAGGCTGTAACGTAACAAAATGTGGAAAAAGTCAAGGGATCTGAATACTTTCCGAATGTACTGTATCTTATATTGTGTATTGTTTTAGAGTGTGTAATGCTCACCCTCTGGTTGTAGGGAGTAGTGAGTACATATCTTAATGGGTCTAGTGTTTGGTCTACTGTTCAGTGTGTAATGCTCACCCTGTTGTTGTAGTATCTTTAACCCCTTCCGTGCCTCAGTGTGTAGGTCCTCTAGGTACTGAGGGCGGCTGCCCTCGATGAACACATTCTCCTGGTAGTGTGAGGAGGAGGCTGTGTAGTGAACTGTCAACCTCTTCTGCTCATCCTGACCCTTAGGACCAGCTAGAGAGACAGAGAGAGACATAGAGAGAGAGAGACAGAGAGAGACAGAGAGACAGAGGGAGTTTAATAACAATGTATTGATCACAAAGAGATTGCGAGTGCGTTATCCAACACTATATATACATATATATGTACACAGTTGAAGTCGGAAGTTAACATAAAAACTATAGTTTTGGCAAGTCGGTTAGGACATCTACTTTCTGCATGACACAAGTAATTTTTCCAACAATTGTTTACAGACAGATTATTTCACTTATAATTCACTGTATCACAATTCCAGTGGGTCAGAAGTTTACATACACTAAGTTGACTGTGCCTTTAAACAGCTTGGAAAATTCCAGAAAATGATGTCATGGCTTTAGAAGCTTCTGAGAGGCTAATTAACATCATTTGAGTCAATTGGAGGTGTACCTGTGGATGTATTTCAAGGCCTACCTTCAAACTCAGTGCCTCTTTGCTTGACATCATGGGAAAATCAAAAGAAATCAGCCAAGACCTCAGAAAAGAAATTGTAGGTTCATCCTTGGGAGCAATTTCCAAACGCCTGAAGGAAACCACGTTCATCTGTACAAACAATAGTACGTAAGTATAAACACCATGGGACCACGCAGCCGTCATACCACTCAGGAAGGAGACGCGTTCTGTCTCCTAGAGATGAACATACTTTGGTGCGAAAAGTGCAAATCAATCCCAGAACAACAGCAAAAGATCTTGTGAAGATGCTGGAGGAAACAGGTACAAAAGTATCTATATCCACAGTAAAACGAGTCCTATATCGACATAACCTGAAAGGCCGCTCAGCAAGGAAGAAACCACTGCTCCAAAACCGCCATAAAAAAGCCAGACTACGGTTTGCAACTGCACATGGGGACAAAGATCATACTTTTTGGAGAAATTTCCTCTGATCTGATGAAACAAAAATAGAACTGTTTGGCCATAATGACCATCATTATGTTTGGAGGAAAAAGGGGGAGGCTTGCAAGCCAAAGAACACCATCCCAACCGTGAAGCACGGGGGTGGCAGCATCATGTTGTGGGGGTGTTTTGCTGCAGGAGGGACTGGTGCACTTCACAAAATAGATGGCATCACGAGGAAGGAAAATTATGTGGATATATTGAAGCATCTCAGGACATCAGTCAGGAAGTTAAAGTTTGGTCGCAAATGGGTCTTCCAAATGGACAATGACTCCAAGCATACTTCCAAAGTTGTGGCAAAATGGCTTAAGGACAACAAATTCAAGGTATTAGAGTGGCCATCACAAAGCCCTGACCTCAATCCTATAGAAAATGTGTGGGCAGAACTGAAAAAGCGTGTGCAAGCAAGGAGGCCTGCAAACCTGACTCAGTTACGTCCTTTCCACCTCAGCCAAGCGAGGCATCTGTCAGCCATGTCACTCAGACCAGACCAGTCTTCCTCCTCTGCTGCTGCAGAACCAATCAGACCAGACCAGTCTTCCTCCTCGGCTGCTGCAGTACCAATCAGACCAGACCAGTCTTCCTCCTCTGCTGCTGCAGAACCAATCAGACCAGACCAGTCTTCCTACTCGGCTGCTGCAGAACCAATCAACACCGCTCCACTGACTTCCCTGTCTTACACCTGACTTTACTAACACATCTCCTCATGAAGTCTGAGAGAGAGAGAGAGAGAGAGAGAGAGAGAGAGAGAGGAAAGAACGTGGGAAAAGATTCACAAACTAATCTCCCATGCCACAGCCGTCCAAATACAAGAGAGAGGGAGGACGAGAGAGAGACAGAGAACAAGAGGGAGAGAGATGCCAAATAAGATAAAGGGAGAAAGAAAGAAAGAAAGAAAGAAAGAAAGAAAGAAAGAAAGAAAGAAAGAAAGAAAGAAAGAAAGAAAGAGAAAGAAAGAGAGAGCGGGATCTATTTATACCTTGTGCAGACTGTGTCTATGTTTATCTATCTGTGTGCCTGCATGGCATTTCATGGTGCTTTTGTTTCCTTGTCTTCCCTCTGCCTTGTTAACCAGCTCCTGGCAGCCCCTCCAGCTCACACTGATCCTGTATGGGATTATGCATACAAGTTTCTTCAAGAATATCCCTCGTTTTATGGTCCCAACTTGTCGTAAATTGTTTGTTACAGGATAACATTGTTTGCAGCCTGAGTTTTAATTTAGCATTAGGAACACCGTGGTTGTAATAAGGTGAAATGGTTTCATGTTTCAGGCCTGTGAACTTGGAAGATTGAATGTACTGAAGGTAAAGGAGAAATCTGAGATTCGAAAAACATTGCATTGGGTTAATCCTAAACAATCCATCCAACAGTGATGCTACCATTCAGAAGGCAAGGTCAGAATAGATGCATCAAAGCTGGGAACGAGAGACTGAAAAACAGTTTCTATCTCAAGGCCATCAGACTGCTAAACAGCCATCACTAACTCAGAGAGGCTGCTGCCTACATAAAGACTCAAATCACTGGCCACTTTAATAATTGGATCACTAGTCACTTTAAACAATGCCACTTTAATAATGTTTACACATCTTACATTACTCATCTCATATGTATATACTGTACCTTATACCATCTATTGCACCTTGCCTATGCCGCTCGGTCATCGCTCATCCATATATTTATATGTACATACTATTCCACCCCTTTAGATTTGTGTGTATAAGGTAGTTGTTGGGAAATTGTTAGATTACTTGTTAGATGTTACGACAGTGCAGTAACTAGAAGCACAAGCATTTCGCTACACTCGCATTAACATCTGCTAACCATGTGTATGTGACCAATAAAATCTGCTAAGCATGTGTATGTGACCAATAAAATCTGCTAACCATGTGTATGTGACCAATAACATTAGATTTTAATGGTGCAAGGGAGCGAGTGGATGGACAACTGCTAGGCCTATCTTTGTTCTTGTCTAGTCCCTGTAATGTCTGTCTCTCTATTCAGAGAGCGAATCTATACATCACTGTGTCTAGGGTTAGGTTGTTAAATATGGAACCAGTCCTTCCTCTATACATCTACTGTATGTCATACCTCTCTCTCTCTTGTTCTCTCTCTCTCTCGTTCTCGTTCTCTCTCTATCTCTCTCTCAATTCAATTCAATTTCAATTCAAGTACAAAAGGGAAAATAAATAAACATAAATATAGGTTGTATTTGCAGTGGTGTTTGTTCTTCACTGGTTGCCCTTTTTCTTGTGGCAACAGGTCACACATCTTGCTGCTGTGATGGCACACTGGTATTTCACCCAAGAAATATGGGAGTTTATCTACACACATGGGGCGGCAGGTAGCCTAGTGGTTAGAGCGTTGGACTTGTAACCGGAAGGCTGTCATTGAAAATAAGAATTTGTTCTTAACTGACTTGCCTAGTTAAATAAAGGTAAAATAAAAAAACACTGGGTATAAATAGCAATATTTATTTTTTGCACAATTCATGTTATACGTAGCTAGCTAACTAATAATTTGACTAAACACTCATATTTTTGGTTGGAAAAGCATTCCAGGTGAAGCTGGTTGAGAGAATGCCAAGAGTGTGCAAATCTGTCATCACGGCAAAGGGTGAAGAATCTGAAATATAAAATATATTTTGATTTGTTTAACACTTTTTTTGGTTACTACATGATTCCACCTGTGTTATTTCATAGTTTTGATGTCTTCACTATTATTCTACAATTTCGAATCGTTTCTAGTTATCTCTCCTCCTTCCAGACTTTTTCTTCTCTTGACTTTATATTGCGATTGGCAACTTTCATAAATTAGGTGCATTACCACCACTGACCTCATTCGTCCTTCAGTCACCCACGTGGGTATAACCAATGAGGAGATGGCACGTGGGTACCTGATTCTATAAACCAATGAGGAGATGGGAGAGGCAGGACTTGCAGTGTAATCTGCGTCATAAATAGAACTGACTTCTATTTTAGCCCTTGGCAACGCAGACGCTCGTTGGCGCGCACGAGCAGTGTGGATGCAATAATTGAATAATATAGATTTCTACATTTATTTTGTAACGCGAGCGGTGTAGTCAGGGTATTAGGTTTATTACTGGTGATGGTTCTAGAACTCACCATTGGGCACTTAGTTTTATTACTGATGATGGTTCTAGAACTCACCATTGGGCTCTTAGGTTTATTACTGATGATGGTTCTAGAACTCACCATTGGGCCCTTAGGTTTATTACTGGTGATGGTTCTAGAACTCACCATTGGGCCCTTAGGTTTATTACTGATGATGGTTCTAGAACTCACCATTGGGCCCTTAGGTTTATTACTGATGATGGTTGTGGAACTCACCATTGGGCCCTTAGGTTTATTACTGGTGATGGTTCTAGAACTCACCATTGG
>QNTS01007213.1:18730-33848 GCA_003317085.1 Hucho hucho
GTGGCCTACCATCAAAGACCATGGAGGAAAATGCATCCCCCAACATTTTAACATGGAAATAGCTGTTCTATCATTCAGCCTACAGTAGCAGCAAATGTGTGGTCAATGTAGGCCTTCATTCCATGAGACCTTTGAAAAAACATTGACATTAACCTGTTTATCCACTTGTTCTTCAGACAAGGAGGTGATTGAAAATGTTGTGTTTGATGCAAGAAACCACTTTACAAAATAAAATTCATTATTATTCCCATACCATTATTGCAGAGAATCAGACAAATTATGCTACCCTCTGCCTATTGGCTACTTAGCTTATTCAAGACCGTCTCAAAATACAACACTGCCCCTCTAAGGCATAAAAAAGCTTTTTATCTGACTTGCTTTTCAATGATGCCTAGAAATGCACACGTTTTGTGCTCTTGCAGGAAGCAAGCACTCCCCCATTGTTGACTATAAATTACTTATAACTGGGGACAGGTTGCAACATGCAGCTCTCGCTTTGATCTCAAAACATCACATCTACTCGCGAACGCTCACGCTGTAAACACAGTCCAGTTCAAAGTGAATGGCACAGATCCATATATTGCAATGGCTATTTGCAAATAGGCCTACTGCAGCACTGATTTGGTTATGGCGCACTGGTCTGTGTAGAGTACGGGTCTGAGTCCTGCCTGTCAGTGCAATTGAATCCTACTCCAATGTGCTCTGTAGAGTAAGCTTTACTCATAAACCAAACCAATAGAGGTCAAGAGTCAATTTCTGCTTTCTTTAATCTCCAGTGAAAACAAATAGGGATCACTAAGTGTTCCTGGGTTTAATCCTACAGATACACCACTATGTGAGCACGCAGACAACACACACACACATGCACGTAACGCTACACATGGTATTAGGCTATATGTTTTTGCTAATGAGCAAGTGAGCATGCGGGTGTGCTTATGTGTGTTTATACTGTATGTTCATGTCTGTGTGTGTATGATTGGGACAACATGCATATTAACATGCATAACCCAGTCAGATTAGTACATCATTTAGTTGAAGTTAGGATTTTGGAAAGGTAAACTGGTCTTAGGTCTGTCTTAATGGAAGTTTCCACCTGGATTAATGATACTCTGGGCTCCCGAGTGGCGCAGCGGTCTAAGGCACTGTGTCTCAATGCTAGAGGCATCACTACAGACACCCTGGTTTGAATCCAGGCTGTATCACAACCGGCTGTGATTGGGAATCTCATAGGGCGGCGCACAATTGGCTCAGTGTCGTCTGGGTTTGGCCGGGGTAGGCTGTCATTGTAAATAAGAATTTGACTTGCCAAGTTATATAAATAAACACACGTATGTGCACTCTTGTATATGAAAATGCATTCTCTCTGACACACACACATGCTGCTATCCGTTAGCAGTGTCGTCATCACTAAAGAGGTCTTCAGTGTTTGTAGTGTCACTGCTTAGACATGTTATGCAACAACTGGGTCATGTGGAAGGATATGAGTGTGTACAATATGTGTGCATGTCTGAGATTGTTGTGAAGGTGTGTATGTCTGACATGCAGACCAAACCGCATTGTCCGTGTGCGTCATCGCATGCAAGTTGATTTTCTTCACCCACACCAGATGCTATCAGGACACGCAGGTTGAAATATCAAAACAAACTCTGAACCAATTATATTAATTTGGGGACAGGTGAAAAACATTAAACATTTATGGCAATTTAGCTAGCTAGCTTGCTGTTGCTAGTTAATTTGTCCCGGGATATAAACATTGGGCTGTTATTTTACCTGAAATGCACAAAGTCCTCTACTCCGACAATTAATCCACAGATAAAAGGGTAAACTGAGTTAGTTTCTAGTAATCTCTCCTCCTTCAGGCTTCTTGTTCTTCTTTGGAATTCAAATGGCGGTTGGCAACCAACTTTACATCATTACTACAACCTTCCTGAGTGTGGACCTAAGTTCATCTTTCAATCACCTATGTGGGTATATGCTACAAAACACCAATGAGGAAATGGCACGTAGGTATATGCTCCTAAAAACCTTTGAGGAGATGGGAGAGGCTGGACTTGCAGTGCATTGAGCGTCACAAATAGAACCAAGTTTTATTTTAGCGCCAGCTACGCAGACGCTCACTAACGCACGCGAGCAGTGTGGGTGCAATGATTAAATAACTTGTATGTGTACTATTATTTTAACAACGATTGCAAACACGACGCGAGCGGTGTGGTCAGCATGTTACATTGTTGCGAAGGTCTGTGTCTATGAGTGTGTACGTGTGTATGTCTGAGATTGTGTGTCAATGAGTGAAAGTGCCCATGCCCTAGACTCTAGAGAATCGTTTTTTTCTGTTTTACCGAATAGCTTCCCATGCGTACCTATAACATGTAGCTATGACGTGTAGCTATGACGTGTAGCTATAATGTGTACCTATAACATAAACCTATAACATGTACCTATAACATGTAGCTATAGCATGTAGCTATGACATGTAGCTATGACATGTACCTATAGCATGTAGCTATGACATGTAGCTATAACATGTACCTTTACCATGTACCTATAACATGTAGCTATGACATGTACCTTTACCATGTACCTATAACATGTAGCTATAACATGTAGCTTTGACATGTAGCTATAGCATGTAGCTATGACATGTAGCTATAACATGTACCTATAACATGTAGCTATGACATGTAGCTATAACATGTACCTATAACATGTAGCTATAACATGTAGCTTTGACATGAAGCTATAGCATGTAGCTATAACATGTACCTTTAACATGTAGCTATGACATGTTGCTATGAAATGTAGATATGACATGTAGCTATGACATGTAGCTATGACGTGTAGCTATGACATGTATCCATAACATGTATCTATAACATGTATCTATGACATTTAGCTATGACAAGTACCTATAACATGTACCTATAACGTATAGCTATCACATGGACCTATAACATGTAGCTATAACATGTAGCTATGACATGTAGCTATGACATGTGCCTATAACTTATAGCTATGACATGTACCCATATCATGTACCTATGACATGTAGCTATGGCATGTACCTTTACCATGTACCTATAACATGTAGCTATAACATGTAGCTTTGACATGTAGCTATAGCATGTAGCTATGTCATGTAGCTATAACATGTACCTATAACATGTAGCTATGACATGTACCTATAACATGTAGCTATAACATGTAGCTTTGACATGAAGCTATAGCATGTAGCTATGGCATGTAGCTATGACATGTACCTATAGCATGTAGCTATGACATGTAGCTATAACATGTACCTTTACCATGTACCTATAACATGTAGCTATGACATGTACCTTTACCATGTACCTATAACATGTAGCTATGACATGTACCTTTAGCATGTAGCTATGACATGTAGCTATAGCATGTAGCTATGACATGTACCTATAACATGTACCTATAACGTATAGCTATCACATGGACCTATAACATGTAGCTATAACATGTACCTATGACATGTAGCTATGACATGTAGCTATAACATGTAGCTATGACATGTAGCTATAACATGTAGCTATGTCAAGTACCTATAGTATGTAACTATGACATGTAGCTATAACATGTACCTTTAACATGTAGCTATGACATGTTGCTATGAAATGTAGATATGACATGTAGCTATGAGATGTAGCTATGACGTGTAGCTATGACATGTACCTATAGCATGTAGCTATGACATGTAGCTATAGCATGTAGCTATGACATGTAGCTATGACATGTAGCTATGACATATGGCTATAACATGTAGCTATAACATGTACCTATAACATGTAGCTATGACATGTAGCTATGACATGTAGCTATAACATGTATCTATGACATGTAGCTATGGCATGTAGCTATGACATGTGCCTATAACCTATAGCTATGACATGTACCTATATCATGTACCTATAACATGTAGCTATGACATGTAGCTATGACATGTACCTAAAAATATGTATCTGTGACATGTACCTATAACATGTACCTATAACATGTACCTATAACGTATAGCTATCACATGGACCTATAACATGTAGCTATAACATGTAGCTATGTCATGTAGCTATGACATGTGCCTATAACTTATAGCTATGACATGTACCTTTATCATGTACCTATAACATGTAGCTATGACATGTAGCTATAACATGTACCTATAACGTATAGCTATGACATGTACCTATATCATGTACCTATGACATGTAGCTATGGCATGTAGCTATGACTTGTAGCTATAACATGTATCTATGACATTTAGCTATAACATGTAGCCATAACATGTACCTATGACATGTACCTATGACATGTACATATGACATGTAGCTATAACATGTACCTATAACATGTACCTGTAACTTTTAGCTATAACATGGACCTATGCCATGTAGCTATACCATGTAGCTATGACATGTAGCTATGACATGTACCTATGACATGTAGCTATAGCATGTACCTATAACTTATAGCTATAACAGGTACATATAACATGTAGCTATAACATGTAGCTATAACATGTAGCTTTGACATGTAGCTATGACATGTAGCTATGACATGAGGCTATGACATACTCCAAAGGATGGGTCTCTAACATATAATTTTTGTGCAATAGACAGACACACATATTGCCTATCCACAGTTCAGCAGACAGTCACAGATAATCACTGATTATATGTCAACCAGCTGGGCTTGTGTGTGTGCTCGTGTGTGTGCGCGTGTGTGTGTGTGCATGTCTGTCTGTCTGTGGAAATCAGTGTAATCTAAGTGGAATATGCCAGCGCCCAGATTATAATCTCTAGCAGGTGACATGCCAGTGTTTACATGATAGTGACTGTCTGTCCCTTACCAGGCTGCAGACTGATGTCCCCCGACCAGGCCCTCAAAGCTTTTGGTCTACCAAATCTAGGGCCCTTCCACAGCAGGCGTTTTGTCTAGTTCAGCTATGAAAGATCGTTTAGAAGGAAGGTGGTTTCTTAAAAATGTGTCTCTACCTCTCTTTCCAACTGAGATCCAAACTAGAACTGTGAAGGATATTCCGAATCGCAGGGTTCATGGGGGACAATAGAGGTTTGTCAGGAAAAAACTCCTTCATTAATAATAACCCCTTTTGAACAAGAGCATGGCTTCCTGTTTGCCATCTGTGTCTCTGTCGGTGTTCAGTGGCGGCACTACCAACTGGTTTAATGTTGATTACACCTCAGCTGTGTTATAACAGAGGCAGTAAATTTTGTTTCAGCTGTACTTAATTGATGCCAAGTCCTGAGGGGGCTGACAGTTAGTTCAGTAAGTGTTAGGGCTAAGCATACATATTGCTCTAAAGCAGCTCTTTGAAGTCTCATAACAACTCTGTTATAACTGCCGCCACAGTCTGGCATTAGTTCACGTGCCAGAGACAGGGCAGAGCATAGTTTAGTGTCGATAGCTGTGAGTCACACTGGTCATTAGTCCAGTTAGTGTCACTATATAACAGCTCTTTGAAGACTTGTATCACCGTTATAAATAGTAAAACTGGTGCAACAGACATTTGTGGTAGAGCCAGAGTAAAGCATGGTTGGCGTGTCAATGTCTGTAAGGCTGGTCATTAGTTCAATTAGAGACTCTGAATGTTCCCATTGATCGACCTTAACATCGCACTTTTCATTAGAGCATTTAAAACACATTACCCACAGAGAGCGAGGCAGACCACTATCTAATTCAACAGGAGAGAGAGGAGAGGCACAACATTGCCCAACAGGACAAGAGAGAGACAGAGAGAAGATTTCAAGAATGGGGGAGTGGAAGCTCATTTACTGCATATCTATACAATTTAAAAAGTATTTGGAGAACAGACATAATAAGCACAAATGTTCTTGACTGGAACTAAGGGGCCTAGCCCGAACCATGAAAAACATCCCCAGAACATTATTCCTCCTCCACCAAACTTTACAGTTGGCACTAAGCATTTGGGCAGGTAGCGTTCTCCTGGAGTACGCCAAACCCTGATTCATTCGTCGGACTGCCAGGTGGTGAACCGTGATTAATCACTCCTGAGAACGCGTTTTCACTGCTCCAGAGGCCAATGACGGCGAGCTTTACACCACTCCAGCCGACACTTGGCATTGAGCATGGTGATCTTAGGCTTGTGTGCGGAACTTGGTGGTGAGTGTTTAAAGCGAGGACAGACTATTTTTACGAACTACGCGCTTCAGCACTACGCCTTCCAGTTCTGTGAGCTTGACTGGTCTACCACTTTGCTTCAGAGCCGTTGTTGCTCCTAGACGTTTCCATTTCACAATAACAGTTGACCAGGGCAGCTCTAGCAGGGCAGAAAATGTATGAACTGACTTGTTGGAAAGGTGGCAATAGATGGCCATAATCACCCCCAGACACACCTGTAATCACCCGAGACACACCTGGTTATCTTGAGGGGTCACCCCCAGACCCAACTGGCTAACTTGATGGGTCATGTAATCACTTGGCAAAGCGGAGTCTTTTGTTTAGACATGTAGCTAGCTAGCTAAACAAAGACCCATAATCCCAACCAATGCATAATTTGCTGTAGTATTAAACTACTGGTAGCTAAAGCTAACCAACTAGGTTCAATGTTGACTAGCTAGCTAACATTAACTGCACTTACAGTTGACCAGGGCAGCTCTAGCAGGGCAGTAAATGTATGAACTGCCTTGTTGGAAAGGTGGCATCCTATGACAGTGCCACGTTGAAGAGCTCTTCAGTAAGGCCATTCTACTGCCAATGTTTGTCTATGGAGATATGGAGATTACATGTCTGTGTGCTCGATTTTATACACCTGTCAGCAACGGGTGTGGCTGAAATAGCCGAGCACTCATTTGAAGGGGTGTCCACTTACGAATATGTTTACATAGCTGAATGTGACCGACCACCACGATTTGGTCTTATGCAGCAAAATTTGAAATTGGGTTTTTTACGTTGGATAAAAGTAGAGACTCAGAGCTACTAAATGGTTTATCATACACTGCAGTTGAGGAACAATGAGAAAGTAATTCTACTTTGAAAGTTGATGAAATTGTAACTTACTTTTGAGAAAATGGCCCTTGAATATTTTGGTACACCTACTGGAGAGCTCTTCTTTGTCTACACCTATTCAACTAATGTCAAACCTTACCCCCACCCATCTCTTTAAGGATTCACTTGTGAGGCCATGTGCTAAACAGAGCAAGTAAGGTAATGTACTATAGATTAAGACTAAAAGTGGTGAAAGTAGTAGCGCCAGATAAAAATACACTATCTAGTCCTTGGCCTATATCCTGATCTGACTTTGGTGCAGGTCATGTTGTTCTTCACATTACCGTCTCTGGTAAACACACACTATATCAAATAAAATCTAACCGTATTTGTCACATGCACAGGATACAGAAGATGTAAACGGTACAGTGAAATGGTTACTTGCATAAAATAAAAGGTGTCCAGATAAACATATTGTATAAATATTTTATAATTATTACATTAATCTTATGCAGACACAGTTGTCTAAGTTGATGGGTCTAGTGAAATAAATGCTATAACCACCCACTAGCCACATCTAGCTAATTTGATGGGTCACCATTGTCTAGACATGTACACATGTTCATGAAATACAATAGATGGCCGTAATCACCCCCAGACACACCTGTAATCACCCGAGACACACCTGGTTAACTTGAGCGGTCACCCCCAGACCCAANCAAATAGTCAAAGCTTTCCTTAAGTTTGGGTCAGTCACAGTGGTCAGGTATTCTGCCACTGTGTACTCTCTGTTTAGGGCCAAATAGCATTCTAGTTTGCTCAGTTTTTTTGTTAATTCTTTCCAATGTGTCAAGTGGGGGGGGGGGGGGTGTTTGTGAACAGAGGCCCAGGACCATCTTGCTTAGGGGACACTTCTCCAGGTTCATCTCTCTGTAGGCGATGGCTTTATTATGGAAGGTTTGGGAATCGCTTCCATTTAGGTGGTTGTAGAATTTAGCTGCTCTTTTCTGGATTTTGATAATTAGTGGGTATTGCCCTAATTCTGCTCAGCATTCATTATTTGGTGTTTTACATTGTACACTGAGGATATTTTTGCAGAATTCTGCATGCAGAGTCTCAATTTGGTGTTTGTCTCATTTTGTGAATTCTTGGTTGGTGGACGGACCCCAGACCTCAAAACCATGAATGGCAATGGGTTCTATAACTGATTTTTAGCTAGATCCTAATTGGTATGTGAAATTGTATGTTCCTTTTGATGGCATAGAAGGCCCTTCTTGCCTTGTCTCTCAAGTTGTTCACAGCTTTGTGGAAGTTACCTGTGGCGCTGATGTTTTGGCCGAGGTACTGTCTGTATAATTTTTTTGTGTGCTCTAGGACATCGGTGTCTTGATGGAATTTGTATTTGTGGTCCTGGTGACTGGACCTTTTTTGGAACACCATTATTTTTTATCTTACTGAGATTTACTGTCAGATCCCAGGTCTGGCAGAATCTGTGCAGAAGAGCTAGGTGCTGCTGTAGGCCCTCCTTGGTTGGTGACCGAAGCACCAGATCATTAGAAAACAGTAGGCATTTGACTTCAGATTCTAGTAGGGCTAGGCCGGGTACTGCAGACTGTTCTAGTGCCCTTGCCAATTCGTTGATATATATGTTGAAGAGGGTGGGGCTTAAGCTGAATCCCTGTCTCACCCCACGGCCCTGTGGAAGAAAGGTGTGTTTTTTGTCAATTTTAACCCCACACTTGTTGTTTGTGTACACTCTCTCTCTCTCTTTCCTATCTTTTCTCTTTACGACTTTTGGTTTGAGTGCGTGTGTGTGCTCTCCTGTGACATCTTTTTGTGTGTATTGGTGTGTATGTTTCACTCACTGTGTGTGTCCCGTGTATCCCCCACCTCCAGGGAAGCTGGCGCTGAGAACTGGGACACAGAGGGCTGCCAAACGCTCGCTTCTGCCGCTTTCCACACCAAATGCCTTTGCAGCAGGATCTCCACCTACGCCATACTAGCGCAGCAAGCTAAAGACCCGGTGAGTCACATTTCCCACTCTGCTCTATATCACTGAGGCTACCGAGGTAACGCTAACTGGAGCCAAAAAGCTAATGTGTTGGTGTGTTGTGTGGATATTCACAAGCTAGAGTTTGTTGTTACTTTGATTTAAACAGTCCACTCGGTTAGGGAAATGGATGAAATTCACTTGTTGTCCTCGAAGTTTGAGACAGGAGACAAGTGGCTGTATGAGATACAGCTGAAATCAAATACTTTTGAGATTTGATAGACTAGAATGCTTCAGATAGCTATGTACCAATAACTACAGACGTAAAATGTACAGCAGGCTTCTAGAATTTCATTTGGAACGACACTCTTAGCGTTGTAAGTAGATTTGTTTGAGGACAGATGCTGGGAGACAAGAAGCAAGTACAGGGAGTGAACATTTAATAAATAACCAACATAAAACAAACAAGGACAGCATCTGGACAGGGGAACAACATAATGACAATAATGCTGACACGAGGATGAAACTGAGGAACAGATAGATATAGGAGGGGCAATCAACAAAGTAATGGAGTCCAGATGAGTCCAAAGAAGCGCTGATGCGCGTAATGATGGTGACAGGTGTGCACAATGATGGGCAGCCTAGCGCCCTATAGCGCCAGGGAGAGGGAGCGGGAGCAGGCGTGACAGATTTGTCTCCACTCAACGAGTCAAATGACTAACTATCCTACCAGCAGAGGTGTGGACTGGAGTCATATGACTTGAGACTCGACTTGATAGAAAATAAAATAACTTGAGACTTGACTTGGAGCCTCAAGACTCGGGACTCGACTTTGATTTGAGACTGATGACTTGAAATTATCTGGCCAGGTTTTGTAACGTTTTGTCACTCATTTTCATGGAGTACTCTCAACGCAGCCAGAGATTTGCTAGTGAAACGCACACTTGGCCCTCTGATTGGACCAGCAAACTTTCCATCAACACAGGTCGGGTGAGCTAGCGCAGCGGTTCTCAAATTGGGGGTTGTGAGATGGTTGTGAGAAGGTGTGAGAAGGTTGTGGGAAGGTTGTGAGAAGGTTGTGAGAAGGTTGTGAGAAGGTTGTGGGAAGATTGTTAGAAGAATTTGAGTGTGAAACTGAGTGGGATTTATTTTATATTTTTTATAAATACATATTTTAATAGATTTCATATAGCCTAATATTTGTATTTTATATTTATACCTTTGCTTATTCAATCTGGTCATTAACATAGGCCTACAGGTTTGCGCCAAATTATTATTTCAATAACATCGAAATCTGTGCTTCAGAACCAAAAATATGCAATTCTTGACTGTTGACCAATCACCAGTCATCAGCAGTGGCGTGCAAAGCGGGCGCACATAAGATTATTGACCAGAAAGCACTTGCTTCATTTTTTCTCCGGTTTTGCCTTGCAAAAACAGAGTAGTCCACGTTAATATTATCCATATAAAATACAGTTTAGCAATCTGCTACTGACGCATGTTTGTCACAGCAATAGGCTGCCTGGTGATTTCATATATAATTAGATTAAAGGAGTAACTCTGGTAGGACTAAAACATTCTTCCTGACCTCAAGTTCAGCTGTCAAAGTGCTTAATAATATCCATACAACACCACACCTTCACAGAAGTTTCTAAACTTTATTAGGGTAATATCAAAAGTAAGTCAAGTCATTGTTTATAGGGAGAATGTTAACAGGTTATTATATTGTGGCATTAAATTGCCCTCTTTGGTTTTTCCTTTTCATGGTTTGAGTGTGAGTAATTATATTATATTGAGACAAGCACAACATTACAGCTGGAACTTCATTTGGCCAAAGAAAATGGCTAAACAGGCTTATATTGCAGCTATTACCATCAAAGGTGATTGCCTACCGTAGGCCTACCCAACAAATATCAGCAATAGCCTAATTATATTTATTTTACAACAGGCCTATGTTTAACCTTTAACTAAATATGGAGCACAAAATTAAGTAGACAGAACTTAATTTAGTCAAAGAAAATGTCTCAACAAAATGAAACAAAACATTTTTGCATAGGTTATTTAAAGAACTGCTTAAGATTTCTAAAAGGCTTATACAGTAGTAATAATGACTAAACAAATTGATAATACATATGAAAATAAATAAAGGGTAGAACATTCTATCAAAATTGCACGTTCTTCTCATCTTTGTCCACTACAATATTATAACTCGTCACCACAGACATTCCCCTTGTAGGATTTTTTTTCGCAATCAACAGTAGCCTAGGCCAAGGCATTTGAAGCATCACCGTTTAACGCAGTAATGACAGGCTACATTTACACAGCATGTGTGTGCTCGTGTGCTTATGCGTGCGTGGGGGTAGCAAGCTTTGAAACATTCAATTTTGGGGGTCAAAGTTTCAAAACGTTTCAGAACCACTGAGCTAGCGAACAGATTGCTGATTTGCTGTACAGCTATAGGATCAGCTATTTTGGTATGTCAAATTTGTTTGAAATTCTTATGAAATGAAATTCTTATTTACTTATGAAGCTTGCCTTTGGATTTGATTGTTAAAATTAAGTATTTCATAATCAAAATATGTTGTAGACTAAATAATGAAAATGGCTGTCTGGTAGCCTCGATAACTAGACAAAGATTTATATTTGAACAAGTCATTGCATGTATAGATATTTTTTTTTTTACTTGACTTGCTCTTAGATTGCATGACTTGGATTTGACTCGAGACTCGACTTGTTCTATTTTGAACTTGACTTGAGACTCGGACCTCGAATAATAGTGACATGCCTGCCAGTCCACACAAAACTCTATTTAGGATTTTTTTCATTAGTCATTTCATTATATGATTTGCATGTCAGCAGTCAAAAAGCATCATCATGGTAATGTGGCCAAGTGACACTTTGCTTCTTGAAAATCCTATATCTTGAAAACGTGTCTGCTGACATACAAAGCAACAGCAGAACTGTATCAACAGAGGACTAATAAAAAAAGATTTACAAAAAAAAGATTAACTAAGGACTTTTCCTTTAAGTGAGATTGTTTGTTTAGATAGTGCAGAGAGAAAAATGTGGATGCTTGGTTAATTAGTTGATTATGGGAGAACTTTGCTCTGCTTGGCTGGGCTCATCAGTAAACACAACACAGAGCTCATTAGCTAATTATCTAACCACTTTCTAGTCACTGTTCAGTCCGACCGTAGGGAGACCACAAGTAGCCTGCTAGTAGAACGTTAAGGGGTTTAAAGAAAAAGTGCATTATAGCAATGCTTCCTCCTTTGATTAGTTCAAACATGGTTTATGAATGGGGACTTTGTTCAGTTCACTACTGCTGTATGTCTTCTTGGCTGGGCAAGGAAACAGCTGTAAATATTAGAGACATTGGGAGACACTTTTCTTATATGAACTATGATGAGTAGGCTTGTGTGTGTTGGTTGGTGTGTTAGATGAGCTGTGTATTCAGACTATTAACATGACCAGGTGTGTGTATGAGTCATTTGAATACATTGGTTCAGTATATGAGAGCCTAGGTACGTGTTTGAATATGTCAACCAGCTGTGTGTGTATGTGTGTGTGTGTCTGAGTGCTTGCTGTAGCCTCTAGAGTGTGTAACTGCTGTATAACTTCAAATAGAGCAGTTTGCCCATCCTGTGCTGTGGCTATGACGTGAGCAGAGCAGAGCAGTGTATTGAGCCACTCTCCTCTCCTGTATGTGTGCCACTACTAATGGTCTTGCTAGGACCCGGAACACACCCATATCCACTGACCCCAAAAACTGCTCTCTAGCCTGCCTGTCCAATCACTTTTGCCTAACCATCTCTCCTGGGTTTTTCTATCTCTTCCTGTCCCACCTACTTTTCCCTCTGTCCCTCTCTCCATCTCTCCCGCTCTCCCTTTCTCCCTCTCTCCCTCTCTCAATTTCTCCCTCTCTCCCTCTCTCCCTCTCTCCCTTTCTCCCTCTCTCCCTCTCTCCCGCTCTCCCTCTCTCCATTTCTGCTGCCATCACAACTCACACCCTCTGTCTCCTGCATCCAGGGAGAGAGAGAGGGAGGGAGGGAGGGAGAGAGTTAGGGAGAGAGAGAGAGAGACATATATTCATTGAGCCTCCTGACATGGTTTTAAATAATAGACACCTGTGGAATTAATAAAAATTTAATAAAACTGCAGAGAGTGAGAGAGGGGAGAGAAGCACACAGAAAACTCATACAGAGAGTTGAGTGGAGACCTGGGACAAGGCACAAATATAGTATATCAGGCCATCATAAGGCGTCGCCCGTGAATGTGTGTGCGCGTGGGCGTTTGTCTGTCTTTACGTGAAGAAGAGCAGGTAACACTTACTGTGTACGGTCTCCATAGGTTTCTATAGGAGTGTAGCTCTCCATAGGTTTCTATAGGAGGGTAGCTCTCCATCGGTTTCTATAGGAGGGTAGCTCTCCATCGGTTTCTATAGGAGGGTAGCTCTCCATCGGTTTCTATAGGAGGGTAGCTCTCCATAGGTTTCTATAAGAGGGTAGCTCTCCATAGGTGTCTATAGGAGGGTAGCTCTCCATAGGTGTTAACTGCTATTCATATCTCACCAATACATCTGCCTCTCTTCCCATCTCCCTGACACACACTCACGCACATCTCCATTGTGCAGTAAGATGCCATCCCTGCAGCCATTTCAACAATAACAACCTTTCCATCTGAAATGGCTGACCGTTATTCCCCTCCTAAACGCTTTGGCAGTTTGTGTGGATGTCTAGACATTGGTGTGTGTGTCACTGAGTATAATGCAACCTCCTTGGCATCTGTGAGGCTTTAATTCATAAGATATATGTATCTCTTTCAGCCACTTGCTATGATTGCTGCCAGTGGAGACATTGAGAGAGGAATATCTCTCTGTCTCTCTCTCTCTCTGTCTTGTTTTCTCTTTCAGAATATCTTTCAGAGCTTCTTTAGGGGAAAGTGAAGTGAAGCCAAATAAAACGTATCAGTTAATGGGAATGCAGAGTTAAGAGGTCAGAGAAAGATAAAAAACGGTGTTTTGGGGAGTTTTATTGGTTGATTTGAGGTGATGGACTTTAGCTTGACATATCAGTTTTTTGTTTAATTTTTTCACAGAAAAGCTGACCTAACCTTGAACATGTTTCACACTTCCAAAAGGAAGGAAATAGAAAAAGCCGTCATATGGGAAAAGCCATTTACATTAGGGACAGGAAATATCCATAATGGCCTAGACCTAAAAGCTTGATCCGTCAACCTCAGACCTCTCTCTGTAACCTCTGACCTTCTCCATGGAATATTATTGACTTTTCCCATTTCACAGCATTTGGTCACCTGCGGAATGGCAGGAATGCCTGGTGACATTTATGAAATGTGTCTTTAGGCGTTAGCGATATATAATTGACGACCATTGCACCATTAGCCTAGTGATGAGGCCCTGGAGGTAGGGGTCAGAGTGAAATCTTTATTGGCCAGCAAATGTGGTTGATGGAGAGGATACTTTCACCTTGCTATCAGCTACCGCAACTCAGCAATTTAGAGGATGAGATTAAGGGGAAGTATGTGTGTGTGTGTGGGTGTGCGGGCTCGCATGCGTTTACACATGTGTCTGTGTGTGTGCGCTGTGTATGCATGTTTGTGTTTGTACATTTATATCTAACATATAATAACATCCTTCCTTTACTCTATGACTCACTCAACATAACTCTGTTATACCATCCAAACATACACTTCCAGACACCCAGGCAGGGTGTGTGTCTTGGAGCAGAGCTGAGATTCGGCAGCCCAGCTCGAGCAGCTTACCCTGGGCCAGGGTAAGAAAAGGAAGAGAGAGAAAAGGAAGAGAGAGGTGTAGAGATGGAGGGAGAGAGAGAGGAATGGATGGATTTAGAGGCACTGCTGCCATAATAGGCCGTTTACAGTGGAGCCATAGATCGCTGGTTAATCATGTTGACTTCCTACCGCTGGAGTGAGAGACCAGGGAGAAGGGGGGAGGGGAGGAAGAGAGAGACTAGGGAGAGGGGGATGACGGGAGGAGGAGAGGAAGAGAGAGACCAGGGAGAAGGGGAGGAGGAGAGGAGGAGAGGAAGAGAGAGACCAGGGAGAGAGGGAGGAGGGGAGGAAGAGGGAGATTAGGGAGAGGGGGATGATGGGAGGAGGAGA
>QNTS01007217.1:6651-17271 GCA_003317085.1 Hucho hucho
CCGGAGCCTCCAGAGAGGGTCCCCAGTCCGGAGCCTCCAGAGAGGGTCCCCAGTCCGGAACCTCCAGAGAGGGTCCCCAGTCCGGAACCTCCAGAGAGGGTCCCCAGTCCGGAACCTCCAGAGAGGGTCCCCAGTCCGGAACCTCCAGAGAGGGTGCCCAGTCCGGAACCTCCAGAGAGGGTGCCCAGTTCGGGGCCCGCTACGAGGGTGCCCAGTCCAGGGTCGGCGGCGAGGGCACCTACCCCAGATGCGTTACTAACAGTTCGCATTGTGAGTCCAGTACGGCCGGTCTTTGCTCTTCGCACCAGATTTCCGGCTAATAGCCCAGGGCCTCCGGTGCGTGACCTCGTGTCAGCACGGCCGGCACCGGAGCCGCCACCTGGGACAAAAAGACCCACCCGAAGACCCCCCCATGGACTGTTGGCGCGGTCGGAGTCCGCGCCTTTGGGGGGTACTGTGAAGTCCAGGCCTGAGAAGACAGGCTGGCGTGTTTAGTTTTGTTTTGGTGTAGGTTTTTTTCGGTTCTAGGTTATCTATTTCTATGTTGGGGTAATGGTTCCCAATTAGAGGCAGCTGAGTGTCGTTACCTCTAATTGGGAACCATATATATGTTTGGGGTTTTTCACTAGTATTTTGTGGGTTATTGTTTGTTCATAGCTAGGTTGGTTTTACTTGTTATGTTCAATGTTACGATCTTCGTTCATTTTGTTTATTGTTTTACCAGTTATGTTATTTAATAAAGAATGTATACTGGATACCTCGCTGCGCCTTGGTCTGTCCCTACTGAAGATCGTGACAGGAACGAATTGAAAAAAATCACTGAAGTTGGGGACTTATATATCCCTCACTAACTTTAAGCGTCAGCTGTCAGAGCAGCTCACCGATCGCTGCAGCTGTACACAGCCCATCAGTAAATCGCACATCCAACCAAGTACCTCATCCCCATATTTGTTTTTCTGCTCTTTTGCACACCAGTATTTCTACTTGTACATCCTCATATGGACATATATCACTCCAATGTAAATTGCCTCGCCACTATTGGCCTATTTATTGCCTTACCTCCTTACTTCATTTGCATACAGTGTATACAGATTTTTCTATTGTGTTATTGACTGTACGTTTGTTTATCCCATGTGTAACTCTGTGTTGTTGTTTTAGTCGCACTGCTTTGCTTTGTCTTGGCCAGGTCACAGTTGTAAATGAGAACTTGTTCTCTACTGGCCTACCTGGCTAAATAAAGGTGAAATAACATGTTTTTTAAAAACATTTCTCCCTTCGTGATAGAGGTCAATGGGCTGAGAGAAAATAAAAAAATTGACTGAATATTTTGAGAACAAAACAAAAAGGGAAAAAAATAGAATACATTTCACACCTTTAGGAATGTGAAATTTGGGGATGGCTAAGGATGACCTTTGATATCAGGTTTTATGCACACAAGGGGGAAATATATAAACTGACAGTCACACACACGGTCACACCAAATGGACACACACACTGCCACACACAAAATCTTTCATTCACACACACAGCCACGCCCACAGACACACACACAGACAGATATAACTGGATGTGGCATTTAAACAGTCAAGGGGGAATAAGGTGTGACACATGGAAATGTTGATGCAATAATCGGCAAGTTCAATCTTGTCACATAGGGTTCTCTCAGCTGTCAATCAATTACAGAGTAATTGTGAGAGTGAGAGTGAGAGTGAGTGAGTGAGTGAGTGAGAGAGAGATGAGGCAACAGCTTTGGTTCTAATGCAATAGCTTCAACTGCAGAGAGACCGACTGACAGCGACACACACTGACACACACACGCTGACACACACACATACTGACACACACACGCTGACACACACACACACTGACACACACACGCTGACACACACACACACTGACACACACACGCTGACACACACACACACTGACACCACAGGAGGCTGCTGAGGGGAGGCCGACTTATAATAATGTCTGGAATGGAGTGAATGGAATGGTATCAAACACATGGATATGTGTTTGATGAGTTGATGTCATTTCATTTACTCCATTTTAGTCATTACTGTGAGCCCATCCTCCCCAAAAGGTGCCACCAACCTTTTGTGACACACATACACAGTCGTAGTTACGCAGGCAAACACACAACCACACATTCACACTTATGCAAGCAATTGTGCACACAGACTAACAGGGTGTCTATGTAGTTGACTGGTGTTGCCAATATGGGCCTGAAGAACACTGGATCAGTTTTATAGGATTTGGCCTGCTCTCCTCATACACATACCCACACACACAAAGAGAGAGAGAGAGAGACACACACCTCATTTTTCTCCTCTCTGTGACACAAATGGATGTTTCTGTCTGACCATATCTCTAGATAGATCAGTCTTAAACGTGTGCGCACACACATGCACACACATCCAGTGTTCTTCAGACGCGAGCTGCCCAGTGACGCAAGCTTACCAGACGAGCTAAATGCCTTTTTATGCTCACTTCGAGGCAAGCAACACTGAAGCAGGGTTCAATTCTTGGGCCGACTCTCTTCTCTGTATACATCAATGATGTCGCTCTTGCTGCTGGTGATTCTCTGATCCACCTCTATGCAGACGACATCATTCTGTATAATTCTGGCCCTTCTTTGGACACTGTGTTAACTAACCTCCAAACGAGCTTCAATGCCATACAACTCTCCTTCCGTGGCCTCCAACTGCTCTTAAACACTAGTAAAACCAAATGCATGTTTTTCATTCGTTCGCTGCCTGCACCCGCCCGCCCAACTAGCATCACTACCCTGGACGGCTCTGACCTAGAATAAATGGACAACTACAAATACCTAGGTGTCTGACTAGACTGTAAACTCTCCTTCCAGACTCACATTAAACATCTCCAATCCCAAATTAAATCTAGAATCGGCTTTCTATTTCGCAACAAAGCCTCCTTCACTCATGCTGCCAAACTTGCACTAGTAAAACTGACTATCCTACCGATCCTCGACTTCGGCGATGTCATCTACAAAACAGCTTCCAATACTCTACTCAGCAAACTGGATGCAGTCTATCACAGTGCCATCCGCTTTGTCACCAAAGCCACTTATACCACCCACCACTGCGACCTGTATGCTCTAGTCGGCTGGCCCTCGCTACATACTCGTCGCCAGACCCACTGGCTCCAGGTCATCTACAAGTCCCTGCTAGGTAAAGCCCCGCCTTACCTCAGCTCGCTGGTAACCATAGCAGCACCCACCCGTAGCACTCGCTCCAGCAGGTATATCTCACTGTCACCCCCAAAGCCAATTCCTCTTTTGGCCGCCTTTCCTTCCAGTTCTCTGCTGCCAATGACTGGAACAAACGACAAAAATCATTGAAACTGGAGACACTTATCTCCCTCACTAGTTTTAAGCACCAGCTGTCAGAGCAGCTCACAGATCACTGCACCTGTACATAGCCCAACCAACTACCTCATCCCCTACCGTAGTCATTTATTTATCTTGTTCCTTTGCACCCCAGTATTTTTACTTTGCACATTCATCTACTGCACATTTACCATTCCAGTGTTAAATTGCTATACTGTAGTTACTTTGCCACCATGGCCTATTTATTGCCTTATGTTCCTTATCTTACCTGATTTGCACAAATTGTATGTAGATTTGTTTTTTCTCCTACTGTATTATTGACTGTGTGTTTGTTTACTCCAATGTGTAACTATGTGTTGTTGTATGTGTTGAACTGCTTTGCTTTATCTTGGCCAGGTCGCAGTTGTAAATGAGAACTTGTTCTCAACTTGCCTACCTGGTTAAATAAAGGTGAAATAAAAAAAATAAAGAAATAAATAAAAAAAGCATGCACGAGAGCACCAGCTGTTCTGGATGACTGTGTGATAACGCTCTCGGTAGCCGATGTGAACAAAACCTTTAAACAGGTCAGCATTCACAAAGCCGCTGGACCAGACGGATTACCAGGACGTGTACTCAAAGCATGCGTGGACCAACTGTCAAGTGTCTTCACTGACATTTTCAACCTGTCCCTGAGTGAGTCTGTAATAACTACATGTTTCAAGCAGACCACCATAGACCCTGTGCCCAAGGAAGCGAAGGTAACCTGCCTAAATGACTACCGCCCCGTGGCACTCTCATTGGTAGCCATGAAGTGCTTTGAATGGCTGGTCATGGCTCACATCAACAGCATCCTCCCGGACACCCTAGACCCACTCCAATTTGCATACCGCCCTAACAGATCCACAGATGACGCAATTTCAATCGCACTCCACATCGCCCTTTCTCACCTGGACAAAAGGAACACCTATGTGAGAATGCTGTTCATTGACTACAGCTCAGCGTTCAACACCATAGCGCCCACGAAGCTCATCACTAAGCTAAGGACTCTGGGACTAAACACCTCCCTCTGCAACTGGATCCTGGGCTTCCTGACGGGCCACCCCCAGGTGGTAAGAGTAGGCAACAACACGTCTGCCACGTTGATCCTTAACACTGGGGCCCCTAAGGGTGTGCACTTAGTCCCCTCCTGTATTCCCTGTTCACCCACGACTGTGTGGCCAAGCACAACTCCAACACCATCATTAAGTTTGCTGACGACACAACAGCGGCAGACCTTATCACCGACAACGATGAGACAGCCTATAAGGAGGAGGTCAGAGAACTGGCAGTGTGGTGCCAGGACAACAACCTCATCCTCAATATGAGAAAGAAAAAGGAGCTGATCGTGGACTACAGGAAAAGGCAGGCCGAACAGGCCCCCATTAACATCGATGGGGCTGTAGTGGAGCGGGTTGAGAGTGGTGTCCACATCACCAACAAACTAACATGGTCCAAACATACCAAGACAGTCGTGAAGAGGGCACGACAAAACCTATTCCCCCTCAAGATACTGAAAATATTTTGCATGGGCACCCAGATCCTTAAAAGGTTCTACAGCTGCACCACTGACCGGATGCATCACCGCCTGGTATGGCAATTGCCCGGCATCTGACCGTAAGGCGCTACAGAGGGTAGCGAACGGCCCAGTACATCACTGGGACCAAGTTTCCTGCCATCCAGGACCTATATAATAGGCGATGTCAGAGGAAAGCCTATAAAATTGTCAGAGAACCCAGTCACCCAAGTTATAGACTGTTTTCTCTGCTAGCACACGGCAAGCGGTACCAGAGCGTCAAGTCTAGGACCAAAAGGCTCCTCAACGGCTTCTACCCCCAAGCCATTAGACTGCTGAACAATTCATAAAAATCGCCACTGGACAATTTACATTGACATCCCCTTTTGTACACTGCTGCTACTCGCTGTTTGTTTGTTACCTATGCATAGTCACATAGCCCCCACCTACATGTACAGATTACCTCAACTAGCCTTTACCCCTGCACACTGACTCGGTACCGGTGCCCCCTGTATATAGCATCATTATTGTTATTGTGTTACTTTTCATTATTACTTTTTATTTTTGCCTACTTTTTCTTCTTCTTGAACTGCACTGTCGATTAAGGGCTTTTAAGTAAGCATTTCACGGTAAAGTCTGCACTTGTATTCGGCGCATGTGGCAAATAAAGTTTGATTTGAGAGACATAAGACAACACACACATGTATACAGACACACACACACAAAACACACTCAGGCCTTGATGATCCACTTCTAAAGGCGTATTCCTCTGAGGTGGGTTTGGTATGTCCATTTAGCAAAAAATATGTCTATCAAAAAAGTGGCAGGGTGCTGGCTTTGTTGTTATTTTAATCCCAAATTGCCTCTTTAAAGGTGTCTTTAAGGGCAACAGGCTAGCGTTGCATCAGTCAGGAAAAGCCTGGACCCTTACCAGACAGACAGTCTGCAGCACCTGGCCTCACCCAATGTCAAGATTTGTGTGTAGCTGGTGCATGAATAGTCAGGCGCAGGAGAACAGGACTGAGTGAGCAAAAGCACTTTACTCAATGAATCCAACGAACAATACGCTAACCGCGTAATACAAAACACTTTGCCAAACGCAAACAAGCGAGGCATAAAATAAAACGCACCAGCCGGAACAAAAACAGCTTAACAATAAACAATCACACACAAAGACATGGGGGAAAACAGAGGGTTAAATACACAACAGATAATGATGGGGAATGCAAACCAGGTGTGTGAAAAACAAGACAAGAAAAATTTAAAATTAAAAGTGGATCGGTGATGATTAGAAGACCGGTGACGTCGACCGCCGAATGCTGCCCGAACGAGGAGGGGAACCGACTTCAGTCGAAGTCGTGACACCCAAATAGAATCTGAAGTCAAATGTCTACTATACACTGATGATCTGGTGCTTCTGTCCCCAACCAAGGAGGGCCTACAGCAGCACTTAGATCTCCTGCACAGATTCTGTCAGACCTGGGCCCTGACAGTAAATCTCAGTAAGACAAAAATAACGGTGTTCCAAAAAAGGTCCAGTTGCCAGGACCACAAATACAAATTCCATCTAGACACCGTTGCCCTAGAGCACACAACATTTTTTAAATACCTTGGCCAAAACATCAGCGCCCCAGGTAACTTCCACAAAGCTGTGAACGATCTGAGAAACAAGGCAAGAAGGGCCTTCTATGCCATCAAAAGGAACATAACATTCGACATACCAATTAGAATCTGGCAAAAAATACTTGAATCAGTTATAGAACCCATTGCCCTTTATGGTTTTGAGGTCTGGGGTCCGCTCACCAACCAAGAATTCACAAAATGGGACAAACACCCAATTGAGACTGCATGCAGAATCCTGCAAAAATATCAGTGTACAACATAAAACACCAAATATTGCATGCAGAGCAGAATTAGGCTGATACCCGCTAGTTATCAAAATCCAGAAAAGAGCTGTTGAATTCTACAACCACCTAAAAGGAAGTGATTCCCAAACCTTCCATATAAAGCCATCACCTACAGAGAGATGAACCTGGAGAAGAGTTCCTTAAGAAGGATCGGACCCTTTTTTCCAGTTTTCGCCTAAAATGACATACCCAAATCTAACTGCCTGTAGCTAATGACATACCCAAATCTAACTGCCTGTAGCTAATGACATACCCAAATCTAACTGCCTGTAGCTAATGACATACCCAAATCTAACTGCCTGTAGCTAATGACATACCCAAGTCTAACTGCCTGTAGCTAATGACATACCCAAATCTAACTGCCTGTAGCTAATGACATACCCAAATCTAACTGCCTGTAGCTCAGGCCCTGAAGCAAGTATATGCATATGATTGATACCATTTGAAACGAAACACTTTGAAGTTTGTGGAAATGTGAAAATAATATAGGAGAATTTAACACAATAGATCTGGTAAAAGATAATACAAAGAAAAAAACATGCATTCTTTTCCACTTTTTTTGTTCCATCATCTTTGAAATGCAAGAGAAAGGCCATAATGAATTATTCTATCCCAATTTAGACTTTGGCCACTATGTGCAACGTTTTAGACTGATCCATTGAACTATTGCATATATATTCAAAATGTTGTATCAAGACTGCCCAAATGTGCCTAATTGGTTTATTCATACATTTTCAAGTTCTTAATTGTGCACTCTCCTCAAACAATAGCATGGTATTCTTTCACTGTAATAGCCAAAGTAAATTGGACAGTGCAGTTAGATTAACAAGAATTTAAGCTTTCTGCCCATATCAGATATGTCTATGTCCTGGGATATTTTTGGTTTTTTACAACCTCTTGCAAATCACATTAGCCTACGTTAGCTCAACCGTCCCAAGGACGGGACACCGATCCTGTAGAGGATTTAAGCAAGCTGGTCCTGGTGCTCTGTTCACAAACAGAGACACATATTTATCTCAGATTACACAGACCCACAAAGAATTCAAAAACAGATCCAATTTTGATAAACTCCATATCTATTGGGTGAAATACCACAGTATACAGTCGTGGCCAAAGGTTTTGAAGGCCTACAGCAGCACCTAGATCTCCTGCACAGATTCTGCCATGAATGACACAAATATTAATTTCCACAAAGTTTGCTGCTTCAGTGTCTTTAGATATTTTTGGCAGATGTTACTATGGAATACTGAAGTATAATTACAAGCATTTCATATGTGTCAAAGGATTTATTGACAATTACATGAAGTTGATGCAAAGAGTCAATATTTGCAGTGTTGACCCTTCTTTTTCAAGACCTCTGCAATTCGCCCTGGCATGCTGTCAATTAACTTCTGGGCCACATCCTGACTGATGGCAGCCCATTCTTGCATAATCAATGCTTGGAGTTTGTTAGAATTTGTGGGTTTTTGTTTGTCCACCTGCCTCTTGAGCATTGACCACAAGTTCTCAATGGGATTAAGGTCTGGGGAGTTTCCTGGACATGAAACCAAAATATCGATGTTTTGTTCCCCGAGCCACTTAGTTATCACTTTTGCCTTATGGCAAGGTGCTCCATCATTCTGGAAAAGGCATTGTTCGTCGCCAAACTGTTCCTGGATGGTTGGGAGAAGTTGCTCTCAGAGGATGTGTTGGTACCATTCTTTATTCATGGCTGTGTTCTTAGGCAAAATTGTGAGTGAACCCACTCCCTTGGCTGAGAAGCAACCCCACACATGAATGGTCCCAGGATGCTTTACTGTTGGCATGACACAGGACTGATGGTAGCGCTCACCTTGTCTTCTCCGGACAAGCTTTTTTCCGGATTCCCCAAACCATCAGAAAGGGGATTCATCAGAGAAAATGACTTTACCCCAGTCCTCTGCAGTCCAATCCCTGTACCTTTTGCAGAATATCAGTCTGTCCCTGATGTTTTTCCTAGAGAGTAGTGGCTTCTTTGCTGCCCTTCTTGACACCAGGCCATCCTCACTGTGCGTGCAGATGCATTCACACCTGCCTGCTGCCATTCCTGAGCAAACTCTGTACTGGTGGTGCCCGGATCCCACAGCTGAATCAACTTTAGGAGACGGTCCTGGCGCTTGCTGGACTTTCTTGGGTGCCCTGAAGCCTTCTTCACAACAATTGAACCACTCTCCTTGAAGTTCTTGATGATCCGATAAATGGTTGATTTAGGTGCAATCTTATTGGCAGCAATATCCTTGCCTGTAAAGCCCTTTTTGTGCAAAGCAATGATGATGGCACGTGTTTCCTTGCAGGTAACCATGTTTGACAGAGGAAGAACAATGATTCCAAGCACCACCCTCCTTTTGAAGCTTCCAGTCTGTTATTTGAACTCAATCAGCATGACAGAGTGATCTCCAGCCTTGTCCTCGTCAACACTCACACCTGTGTTAATGAGAGAATCACTGACATGATGTCAGCTGGTCCTTTTGTGGCAGGGCTGAAATGCAGAGGAAATGTTTTTGGTGGATTCAGTTCATTTGCATGGCAAATAGGGACTTTGCAATTAATTGCAATTCATCTGATCACTCTTCATGACATTCTGGAGTATATGCAAATTGACATCATACAAACTGAGGCAGCAGACTTTGTGAAAATTAATATTTGTGTCATTCTCAAAACTTTTTGCCAGGACTGTACAATCACAGCAGCAATATTTTTGACCTGTTGCTACAAGAAAGGGGAAACCAGTAGAGAACAAAAGCCATTGCAAATACAACCCATATTTATGAATTTTCCTTTTTGTACTTTAACTATTTGCACATCATTACAACACTGTATATAGACAAATGTCTTTATTCTTTTGGAACTTTTGTGGGTGTAATGTTTACTCTTCATTTTTTTATTGTTTATTTCACTTTTGTTTATTATCTATTTCACTTGCTTTGGCAATGTAAATATGTTTCCAATGCCATTAAAGCCTTTTGAATTAACTGATATGAGAGAGAGAGAGAGAGAGAGAGAGAGAGAGAGAGAGAGAGAGAGAGAGAGAGAGAGGTGTGTGTGTGTGTGTTTGTGTGTGTGTGTGTCAAATCAAATCAAATCAAATTTTATTTGTCACATACACATGGTTAGCAGATGTTAATGCGAGTGTAGCGAAATGCTTGTGCTTCTAGTTCCGACCATGCAGTAGTATCTAACAAGTAATCTAACAAATTCACAACATCTACCTTATACACACAAGAGTAAAGGAATGAATACGAGTATGTACATATAAATATATGGATGAGCGATGGCTGACCGGCATAGGCAAGATGCAGTAGATGGTATGGAGTACAGTATATACACATATATATATATATGAGATGAGTAATGTAGGATATGTAAACATTATATAAATGGCATTGTTTAAAGTGGCTAGTGATACATTATTTCATCCAATTATAATTATTAAAGTGGCTAGAGATTTGGGTCGATGGCCGAACGGCATAGGCAAGATACAGTAGATGGTTTAGAGTACAGTGTATACATTTGATATGAGTATGTCGGATACATAAACATTATATACAAAATTGTTTAAAGTGGCTAGTGATACATTGTTACATCCAATTCCTATGTTTAAAGTGGCTAGAGATTTAAGTCAGTATGTTGGCAGCAGCCACTCAATGTTAGTGATGGCTGTTTACTAGTCTGATGGCCTTGAGGTAGAAGCTGTTTTTCAGTCTCTCGGTCCCAGCTTTGATGCACCTGTACTGACCTCGCCTTCTGGATGATAGCGGGGTGAACAGGCAGTGGCTCGGGTGGTTGTTGTCCTTGATGATCTTTTTGGCCTT
>QNTS01007217.1:17413-39274 GCA_003317085.1 Hucho hucho
CCGGCCCGTCAGGAAGTCCAGGACCCAGTTGCACAGGGCTGGGTCGAGACCCAGGGTCTCGAGCTTAATGACGAGCTTGGAGGGAACTATGGTGTTAAATGCTGAGCTGTAGTCGATGAACAGCATTCTTACATAAGTATTCCTCTTGTCCAGATGGGTTAGGGCAGTATGCAGTGTGATTGCGATTGCGTCGTCTGTGGACCTATTGGGACGGTAAGCAAATTGGAGTGGGTCCAGGGTGTCTGGCAGGATGGAGGTGATATGATCCTTGACTAATCTCTCAAAGCACTTCATGATGACGGAAGTGAGTGCTACGGGGCGATAGTCATTTAGCTCAGTTACCTTAGCTTTCTTGGGAACAGGAACAATGGTGGCCCTCTTGAAGCATGTGGGAACAGCAGACTGGGATAGGGACTGATTGAATATGTCCGTAAACACACCAGCCAGCTGGTCTGCGCATGCTCTGAGGACACGGCCAGGGATGCCATCTGGGCCGGCAGCCTTGCGAGGGTTAACACATTTAAATGTTTTTCTCACATTGGCTGCGGTGAAGGTGAGCCCGCAGGTTTTGGTAGCGGGCCGTGTCGGTGGCACTAAATTGTCCTCAAAGCGAGCAAAGAAATTGTTTAGTTTGTCTGGGAGCAGGACGTCATGGTCCGCAACGGGGCTGGTTTTCTTTTTGTAGTCCGTGATTGACTGTAGACCCTGCCACATTCCTCTTGTGTCTGAGCCGTTGAATTGTGACTCTACTTTGTATCTATATTGATGCTTAGCTTGTTTGATTGCCTTGCGGAGGGAATAGCTACACTGTTTGTATTCAGTCATGTTTCCGGTAGCCTTACCCTGGTTAAAAGCAGTGGTTCGCGCTTTCAGTTTTGCGCGAATGCTGCCATCAATCCACGGTTTCTGGTTGGGGAAGGTTTTAATATTTGCTATGGGTACAACATCACCAATGCACTTGCTAATAAACTCGCTCACCAAATCAGCATATACATCAATGTTGTTGTCCGATGCTATCCGGAACATATCCCAGTGTGTGCGTGCGTGCGTGCGTGCGTGTGTGTGTGTCAGTGCTCCTCTGTCTGTCTACTATGACAGCTAACACAGATGTAGAGTGTCGCACTCGGCAGGGGATAAGTCAGGACTTACACAACACACACATACACACACACAGGCAAGAGAGTAGGCATATTTCACTCTTGCTTCCATATATATATTAAAGGGGGTAACATACATGTAATAAAATTGTATTTAAAAAAAATACAACTTTGAGATACATTGCTGCGTATCCATCGTCCATCAATGATAACATCGCAGCCTGTTGCCAGATGGTGTGACATTTAAACGCTTGCACCTCATTAAATACTTCCTGAAACCCTGGAGATTTCATTCGTCTCAATTTCCCTCCTGTTGTGAACATTTCTCCTGTCTCTCTTTCTCTCTACTGTTCCCTATTGCTGTCTCTTTTCTCCACACCCTCCTCCTCCTCCTACTCCTCCTCCTTCCCTCTCTCTCCAGAAGCCCAGGAGCGTTTCGGAGTAGGAGCCAGGGTAAACTGCTAAATGATACTTCCTCTGTGAGAGTGTGATAATAGCTAAAGTGTGTGTGTGTATGAGAGATGTGTGTCAATGCAGATGTAAATGGACAGGGTGATAGAAAACAGTTACATGCCCGAGAACCTTCACCATCATATCAATATAGAGCTGTCAGAGCTGCCTCACACCAGGGAGATCGTTCAAGATTGAAGTCGAAATTGAACGTGTATCCATGTCCTGAGTGCGTCGGGAAAGGCCTTCAATACCAGCCACTAGGGGCAACCCTGAGCACTATTACCATCAAGTAGGTTCGGTTTTGCTAAGGCATTGCGCACTTACGTGATTGATCAACATCATTCCAGAGCTCTGGATTAGAAGGTTGACTGTTCAATCCCAGTCATGAACACTGTTTTTTATTTTGTGTTTAACCCTATCCCAAACCTTAACCCTTACCTTAACCATTCAGAATGAGTGACTAAACTTAATGTTTAACCCTATCCCAAACCCTAACCCTAACTTCTTAGGGAGCGGCTGCATAGGTGACGGTTTTGGAGAGTCTGGCGTGCCCAAAGTAAAATGCCTGCCACTCAGGCCCAGAAAATAGGATATGCACATAATTAGTACTATTGCATAGGAAACACTCTGAAGTTTCTAAGAGTGTTAAAATAATGTATGTGAGTATAACAGAACTGATATAGCAGGCGAAAACCCGAGAAAAATCCATCCGGAATTGCAGTTTTTTGTGACCTTTGCATTGTTTGAGACTCTCCCCATTGACTTCAAGGCAATCCAGCTCCGAGATTGCAGTACCTATGGCTTCCACTAGATGTCAGCAGTCTATATACAAAGACTGAGAGGGATTGGAGTAAGCAAAACGGATAGAAACAGGAAATGGTCAGGGGAGCTCAGATGTCAACAAGATTTCTTGGGCGTGAGACTGGATGCGCGCCCCACTTTATTTTCCTTTCATGACGTTTAGGTTACCATCCGAGTGAAATATTATCGCTAATATTCATAAAAGGATAGCTAAGGATGCATTATAACTGGTCTTTGATTTGTTTAGGAAAAGTTTATAGGTATATTTGAACGCATTCTCTTCACGTTTCAATGGGCGATTCGACGTTGGATTTTCTGAGCATAACGCGCCAACCAAACGGAGATTTATGGATATAATAAATGACTTTTTCTAACAAAAGAACCATTGGATGTCTTCGTTGGACACTTGGGAAGCCCTCAGCTTCCTCGAAAGGTAAGGGATTTGTTTTCGCTGTGAAATGGGTTTTGTGTGAACCACGCTGGTTTATGAATTTATGCTAATGCAAAAATATTAGAGGTGCTATCCTCAAACAATCAAATGTTGTGCTTTCGCCGTAAAGCCTTTTTGAAATCTGACAACGCTGTGATATTGCCAAGAAGCAGAGATTTTGATGACTATGCAACCCTTGTATATTGATGAATGTTTAATAATTCAACTTTTGGATTTTGAATTTGGCGCCTCATATATATATTTTCCACATTAGCATAAATTAATATCCAGCGCAGGTCACACAAAAAAATATCACTTACCTTTCGAAGAACTGCTGCTGAGGGCTTCCCAAGTGTCCAACGAAGACATCCAATGGTTATTTTGTTAGAAAAAGTAATTTATTATATCCATAAATCTCTGTTATGATCAGAAAATCCACCGTTGAGTTGCCCGTTGAACCGTGAAGAGAACACGTTCAAATTATACCTATAAACTTTCTACAAACAAATCAAACATCATTTTTAATGTATCCTTAGGTATCCTTTTATGTATATTTACTGTAATATTTCAACCGGACGATAACGTGGACAATAGGAAAGGAAAATAAAGTGGGGCGCGCTCACAATCTCGCACCTGTCAAACGTTGTTGACAAAAGTGATCCCTTCACTACTTCCTCTTCCTATCCGTTCTGCTTAGTGCTAGAGCTTCCAGACACTGTATAAAGACTGTTGACATCTAGTGGAAGCCATAGGTACTGCAGTCTCAGTCCTGGTTAAAATAGAAATGAATAGGCAGCCTGGAGAAGAAGGTTATGTACAAAAAAAACTGCAAATCCGGATGGATTTTCCTCGGGTTTTCGCCTGCTATATCAGTTCTGTTAAACTCACATACATTATTTTAACACTTTTAGAAACTTCAGAGTGTTTCCTATCCAATAGTACTAATTATGTGCATATCCTATTTTCTGGGCCTGAGTGGCAAGCATTTTACTTTGGGCACGCCAGACTCTCCAAAACCATCACCTCTGCTGCCGCTCCCTAAGAAGTTAACCCTTACCTTAACCATTCAGAATGAGTGACTAAACTTAATGTTTAACCCTATCCCAAACCTTAACCCTTACCTTAATCTTTCAGAATGGGTGACTAAACTTAACCCTTAACTTGGAAATTTGACGATGGAGAAATGGAACAATACAGAGCGGCAGGAACAACAAAAACACTTGAAAATTTGACATTTGGAGCAATTTAGAAATATGTTGTTTGGAGAACGTGGCTGAATGTGTAATCCTGCAGTGACACTGTGAGAGCTTGTTGCTCACACACACTCTCTTTCTCAGGCACACACACACACACACATACACTCACACACACACACACTCTCTTTCTCACACACACGCATACACACACGCACACACACACATGCACACACACACACACTCTTTCTCTCACACACATACACACACACGCATACACACACTTCTTTCTAACACATACGCACACACAAAGACACACTCTCTTTCTCACACACAAACATACACGCATACACACACACACTCTCTTTCTAACACACATGCACACACACACTCTAACACATACTGTCTGCCTCTGGTGCCAAAGGTTGCATGTTCAAATCAAGCGATTGATAGTCATTTCCAAGATTTTTTTTAAGCCTATCCCAGACTTTAACCCTTTAACCCCCCATTCGGAATGGTTAATGCCTAACCTTAAGATTTCTGAGATAATGACTAAACTTAACCCTGACCTTAAAAATTCAGAGTTAATGCCTATATTAACCTTAAACACTTTGAAATTTGATATTTGAGAAACATGGCTGAACTTTTAATTCTGACGCGAGACTATGAGAGATAGTTGTTTCGGCTTGTGTTTTGCTAGGGTATTATGGACTGGGATGGCGGATGGGAGTAAGCCGTGAGCTACGGCTCAGAGGGTCCAATGTTTAGTTTTAACCCCTATCCAAAAACTTAACCCTTAACTTAACCATTCAGAGTTCATGTCACAACTTAACCTTCGAAATCTGACGTTTACGGACAAACGTCTGATTCTGCAGTGAGAGTGTGAGAGCTTGTTGATCTCTGAGCTGTGATTTCATGTCATAGAGGTTCAACCTAACAGCCTAGGTTCATAAAACACGCAACACGTAAAGAACTGCAGCACTATGGAGAGAGAGAGAAAGAGATGTGTGTGCATGCATGTGTGCGTGTGCATGAGTGCCTGTGTGTGTTCACTGTAAATGGAACTGGACTGAATAATTGAACAGAAAGAGGTGATTCATGAACAGATCCACCTCTAAAATACTTTACACTACCAGCGCTACACACACACACACCAGTTATGGTCAGTGCCATTTAAGATGAGGGAGGACGACTTTCTTTTTCATGAGCATGGCCTTATTTCTATTACAGCATATTGGATGACTGTCATTCATATTCCATTCACCCAGTTCAATGTAACATCAATAGGTTTAGGCAACTACATGATACTCAAATTTGAGGTTACAAAAACATAGCCTATGAATGACAGTTTACAATGTACAGTAGGTAAAAACAGGTCGAGAGACACATTTGAGGTGACATTTAATACCGCCTTGCACACTCTTTCCTGCATCTAGCTGATCTATGGTGTCATCATTAGTCCAACAGTTGCAAACAAGAGTTTCTGTTGGACAAATTCAGATGTGTTTATCCCCGTTTTGTTCCGTTTGCTTCCGTTTAAGAAACGTTTTTCAACAGAATTAGCGGAATGAATACACCCATGATCACCATAAACACAGTTCACATTCATTGCAGCCACGTTGTATTCCTTCTCGCATCTATGCGCACTTCTTCTTTCACCTTTTCCCTTCGCTTGTGGACTTCAGTCAACAGCACATCAGCTGTATGTGACCAGGCGGAAAAAAAATTCCAAGCCAAACCACTACACACAGCCTACATCGTTGTCAACATATTAGCTAAAGTATCGTCATAGTCAACATAGCTACTATAACTAACGCGTTAGTAAACCCGCTATAATCATGCAGTAACATTACAGTGTACAGTAAGTAAGCAGTTAGGCGAAATAAATTAGTAAAACCAAAAGCTTACCTTGACTTAGAGTTCCAGTGTTGTGTTGGATAGTCATAGCCAGCTAGCTAATATAGCATTCCTCTGTTTGAGCAGGGTGTTTCAGTAGGAGTAACTAGCTAGCTGCATTTGCTAGCTAAGTAAGTGAAACTGAAAATGAAAAAAAAAGACAATCTCTTTCTCTCTATTTCTCTCTTGCTTCTCCTTCATTTTGGAATAAATACATTTGTTAAAAACTGTTCAACTACTGTCTTTCTCTCTCTTAGAGTCAACTACTCACCACATTTTATGCACTGCAGTGCTAGCTAGCTGTAGTTCATGCTTTCAGTACTAGATTTATTATCTGATCCTTTGATTGGGTGGACAACATGTCAGTTCATTATGCAAGAGCTCTGATAGGTTGGAGGACATCCTCCGGAAGTTGTAATAATTACACAAACACAAATATACACTCAGATGCATACACATACATACACGCACTGGGACACACAGAAACACACATAGTGGTTTGCATGCATCACACAGTTCCACAGATGGTGTTCTGTCACTTTTACTCATGTTGTCTCTATCCATTTCAGGTCACGTTTCCTTCTCTCACACACACACACACACACACACACACACACACACACACACACACACACACACACACACACACACACACACACACACAGTCTATATCAATTTCAGGTCACATTATCCCCCTGTGCTTTTGCTCTCAAGCTGAAATCATTCCCCCAGACCGGATTATTCTTATGTGTATTTTTTTAACTGCATTGTTGGTTAAGGGCTTATAAGTAAGTATTTCACTGTAAGAACTACACCTGTTGTATTCGGTGCATGTGACTAATAACATCTGATTTGATTTGATGTGATTTGATTGTCAAGTGGGTTGCTGCTAACTTTACTCACATGTTTACTTCCATAGTTGTGTGCGTGTGTGTGTGTGTGTGTGTACTTTATTCATCCTCTGATTGTTAGCCAGTGGAGAATATACTGTTTGTTACAAACTTGGAGAATGCAAAGTTAGGAAGTTTTTGAAGTTTGAATTTTTTTTCTGACTAGAGACATTTTTTTTATATTTTAACTTCTGAAATCCCCATATGGTATGGTTCTTTTTATTCAGTTTCTTGTCTGATTTTTTTCCAGCGTCATTTTGTCTTTGAAGTAGTACTTGGAAACAGGATTATGTTGAAAATGTAGTAATATTAAAACCATATAAAGAGTAACAAGATTTAAAGTTTCACATTGTATAGAGCATATCTGTCAATATATTTTCTGACTAGTTTGAACCCTGTCATTTCTTTTTAACAAATCAGAACCACATTTTGAAAAATATTTTGTTTACTGATTCAACACCGTTTTAGAAAGATTATTACAACATAATCTATCAATCTATACTTCAAGCTCAGTTTTAATCATTGTGCTTTCTGTTCTTTGACTGCCTGCCATAACATGGCAGGCAGTCAACACTTAATATGTCAATCATGTTAAACACAATTCATTCATCATTTGTCTGTATTGTATTTTTCATGCATTCAACAAGAAGCACAATGAAGATTGATTGAATAAAATTGTCAGTAATTATTGTTATTGTGGACAGTGGCTGGCTTACTATGGAATTCCAACAGTTATTCGTCCCCATTTTGAGTCTGTTTCAAAGACTCTGACAATAACTGTGGCAAAAAAATATATTAGATAAACAAGCGTAACAACAAATGGTGGATCCGCCAGACTTTGTTTCTTTTTAGTCAGTCTGGATAGAAAAAACAAGATATTTAAGGAGGAAGGTTAAGAGTGAAAGTGGTTCATAGAGAATAAAATAAACCTAAATGTTATAAAGTAGAAGGAAATGATTGTACTCCATATCCTTAGACAGCTCTTGGATAAGTCTATCTGTGGGGGGGGGTGCATGCGTACATATGTAAATCTTTGTCAAGTTAAGGACACAAATAACCATACTACATCTCTCTGGTGGGGAAATATACGCACTAAAGATGAAAGATTGTGACAACTGCCTGTAGTCAATATCTGATGACCTTAAACATGATTGTGAGAAGACGCACACACACACAAATCAAATTTGATTTGTCACATGTGCCGAATACAACAGGTGTAGACCTTACAGTGAAATACTTACTTAACTTCTTAGGGAGCAGTGCACGAGGTGACCGTTTTGGAGACCCTGGCGTGCCCAAAGTAAAATGCCTCCCATTCAGGCCCAGAAAATAGGATATGCACATATTTAGTACCATTGGATAGGAAACACTCTGAATTTTCTAAAAGTGTTAACATTTTGTCTGTGAGTAAAACAGAACGGATATGGCAGGCGAAACCCCAAGGAATTTCTGTCCTGGAAAAAGTGGTTTTGACACATTGCCTCATTTGGAACCCCTCCCTTATGAAAATGCCCTTATAAGGGCATATGAATGCAGTACCTATTGCTTCCTCTGGATGTCAACAGTCTCGAGAAAGTGTTCTGATTCTTTTTAGATGCTTTTAGAGCAGAGAAGAAGAGGAAGTGCCACCACAGATGTCCTTTACAAGTAAATGCGCGCTCCCGGCAGGCACGTTCTTTTGTTTTTTCCTTTCTTATCGCCCAGTTTATATTCCGGTTTAAATATTATGCTATTTATACATAAAAGTGTTCCTAAGGATACATTTACAATGATGTTTGATTGTTCTTGGACAAGTTTATAGGTATAAGTTGAACGAGTTCTTTTCACGTTTCAATGGAGGAGTCGATGCTGTTTTTTCTGATTATAACGCGCCAACCAAACAGAGATTTATGGATATAATACATTACTTTTTCTAACAAAAGAACCATGGATTGTCTTCGTTGGACACTTTGGAACCTCTCAGCAGAAGTTCTTCAAAAGGTAATTGATTTGTTTTCGCTGTGAAATGTGTTTTCTGTGAACCGTGGAGGCTTATGAAATTATGGAAATGGCAAAAATATGTTAGGTGCTACCCTCAAACAATCAAATGTGGTGCTTTCGCCGTAAAGCCTTTTTGAAATCTGACAACGCAGTGATATTGCCAAGACGCAGAGCGTTTGATGGCTATGCAACACTTGTATATCGAAGAATGTTAAATATTACGTTTTTCTTTTTTGAATTTGCCGCGTTATGTTTGCTCTGAAAATGATCCCGCTAGCGGGATCCGTGCGCAGAGAGGTTAACCAACAGTGCCGTTTTAAGAAAATACAAAAAAAGACATAAATTAGAGATAAGAATAACACATCATTAAAGAGCAGCAGTAAATAACAATAGCGAGGCTATAAACAAGGGGTACCGGTACAGAGTCCATGTGCGGGGGCACCGGTTTCGAGGTAATTGAGGTAATAGCGGTCCTGGATGGCAGGAAGCTTGACCCCGGTGATGTACTGGGCCGTACACACTACCCTCTGTAGTGCGTTGCGGTCGGAAGCCGAGCAGTTGCCATACCAGGCGGTGATGCAACCAGTCAGGATGCTCTCGATGGTGCAGCTGTCGAACCTTTTGAGAATCTGAGGACCCATGCCAAATCTTTTCAGTCTCCTGAAGGGGAATAGGGTTTGTCGTGCCCTCTTTATGACTGTCTTGGTGTGTTTGGACCATGTTAGTTTGTTGGCGATGTCCACTACAGCCCCGTCGATGAGAATGGGGGCGTGCTCTGTCCTCCTTTTCATGTAGTCCACAATCATCTCCTTTGTCTTGATCACGTTGAGGGAGAGGTTGTTGTCCTTGCACCACATGGTCAGGTCTCTGACCTCCTCCCTTTAGGCTGTCTCATTGTTGTCGGTGATCAGGTCTACCACTGTTGTGTCATCAGATAACTTAATGATGGTGTTGGAGTTGTGCCTGGCCGTGTAGTCATGAGTGAACAGGGAGTACAGGATGGAACTGAGCACGCACCCCTGAGGTGCTCCATTGTTGAGGAAGTCCAGGATCCAGTTGCAGAGGGAGGTGTTTAGTCCCAGGGTCCTTAGCTTAGTGATGTGCTTTGAGGGCACTATGGTGTTGAACGCTGAGCTGTCGTAAATGAATAGCATTCTCACATAGGTGTTCCTTTGTCCAGGTGTGAAAGGGCAGTGTGGAGTGCAATAGAGATTGCATCATCTGTGGATCTGTTGGAGCGGTATGCAAATTGGAGTGGGTCTAGGGTTTCTGTGATAATGGTGTTGATGTGAGCCATGACCAGCCTTTCAAAGAGTTTCATGGCTACAGACGTGAGCGCTACGGGTCGGTAATCATTTAGGCAGGTTACCTTAGTGTTCTTGGCCACAGGGACTATGGTGATCTGCTTGAAACATGTTGGTATTACAAACTCAGACAGGGAGAGGTTGAAAATGTCAGTGAAGACACTTGCCAGTTGGTCAGTGCATGCTTGCTGTACACGTCCTGGTAATCCGTCTGGCCCTGCGGCCTTGTGAATGTTGACCTGTTTAAAGGTCTTACTCACATCGGCTGCGGAGAGCGTGATCACACAGTCGACCAGAACAGCTGATGCTTTCATGCATGTTTCAGTGTTACTTGCCTCGAAGCGAGCACAGAAATTATTTAGCTCGTCTGGTAGGCTCGTGTCACTGGGCAGCTCTCGGCTGTGCTTCCATTAGTAGTCTGTAATAGTTTGCAAGCCCTGCCACATCCGACGAGCGTCGGAAGCTGTTGTAATACAATTCGATCTTAGTCCTGTGTTGACGCATTACCAGTTTGATCGTTCATCGGAGGGTATAGCGATATTTCTTATAAGCTTCCGGGTTAGAGTCTACCCTTTAGCTCAGTTCAAATGTTTCCTGTAATCCATTGCTTCTGGTTGAGGTATATATGTACAGTCACTGTGGAGATGACGTCATCGATGCACTTATTGATAAAGCCAGTGACTGATGTGGTGTACTCCTCAATGCAATCGGAAAAATCCCGGAACATATTCCGGTCTGTGCTAGCAAAACAGTCCTGTAGTTTAGCATCTGCTTCATCTGACCACTTTTTTATAGACTGAGTCACTGCTGCTTCTTGATTGAATTTTTGCTTGTATGCAGGACTTGTATGGTCGATTTGCCAAATGGAGGGCGAGGGAGAGCTTTAAACGTGTCTCTCTGTGTGGAGTTAAGGTCGTCTCAATTTTTTTCCCCCTCTGGTTGCACATTTAACACGTTGATAGAAATTAGGTAAAACTGATTTAAGTTTCCCTGCATTAACAACTTAGGGAGCAGTGGCGCTAGTGCCCCACTCCCGACACTACCCGGTGAAATGTAAGGCGCCAGATTCAAAATCCAAAAGTTGAATTATTAAACATTCATCAATGTACAAGTGTTTCATAGTCATCAAAAGCTCTGCTTCTTGGCAATATCACAGCGTTGTCAGATTTCAAAAAGGCTTTACGGAAAAAGCACAACATTTGGTTGTTTGAGGGTAGCACCTCCAATATTTTAACCATTAGCATAAATTCATAAACCATCGCGGTTCACACAAAACCCATTTCACAGCGAAAACAAATCCCTTACCTTTCGAAGAACTTCTGCTGAGGGCTTCCCAAGTGTCCAACGAAGACATCCAATGGTTCTTTCGTTAGAAAAAGTCATTTATTATATCCATAAATCTCCGTTTGGTTGGCGCGTTATGTTCAGAAAATCCAACGACGAATCGCCCATTGAAAAATGAAGAGAACGCGTTCAAATATACCAATAAACCTTTCCTAAACAAATCAAATACCAGTTAAAATGCATCCTTAGCTATCCTTTTATGAATATTAGCGATAATATTTCACTCGGATGGTCACCTAAACGTTATATAAGTAAAACTCGCGCCCGAGAAAACTTGTTGACATCTGAGCTACCTTGGCCATTTCCTGTACCTATTCGTTCTGTTAACTCCAATCTCTCTGAGTCTTTGTATATAGACTGTTGACATCTAGTGGAAGCCATAGGTACTGCAGTCTCAGTCCTGGTTACAGTTGGATTCAATGGGGAGTGTGTCAAACAGAGCAAAAGGTCACCAGAAACTGATTTCCGGATGGATTTTTCTCTGGTTTTTGCCTGCTAAATGAGTTCTGTTATACTCACAGACATTATGTTAACACTTTTAGAAACCTCAGAGTGTTTCCTATCCAATAGTACTAATTATGTGTATATCCTATTTTCTGAGCCTGAGTGGCAGGCATTTTGCTTTGGGCACGCCAGACTCTCCAAAACCGTCACCTCACCTGCCGCTCCCTAAGAAGTTAAAGTCCCCGGCCACTAGGAGCGCTGCCTCTAGATGAATGTTTTCCTGTTTGCTTATGGCGGTATACAGCTCATTGAGTGCGGTTTTAGTGCCAGCATCGGTCTGTGGTGGTATGTAGACAGCTACGAAAAATACTCTCTAGCTAGATAGTGTGGTGTACAGCTTTTCATGGGATACTCTACCTCAGGCGAGCATAGCCTCGAGACTTCCTTAGATATCGTGCAACAGCTGTTGTTTACATAAATGCATAGGCCCCCATCCTGTGTCTTACCAGAGGCTGCTGTTCTATCCTGCCGATAGAGCGTATAACCCGCCAGCTGTATGTTCTTAATGTCGTCGTTCAGCTACGACTCTGTGAAACATAAGATATTACAGTTTTAATGTCCCGTTGGTAGGATATACGTGCATTCAGTTCATCCCACTTATTTTCCAACGATTGAATGTTAGCTAGCAGGATGGAAGGCATTAGCCACTCGTCGCCTGATCCTCCCAAGGCACCCTGATCTTTTTCAGCAAAATCTCTGTTTCCTTCTCCAGCGAATGACGAGGATCTGGGCCTGGTCGGGTGTCTGTAGTATATCCCTCCCATCTGACTAATTGAAGAAAAACTCTTTGTCTAATCTGAGGTGAGTAATCGAAGTTCTGATGTCCAGAAGTTTTTCCCGGTCATAAGAGACGGTAGCAGCAACATTATGTACAAAACAAGTTACAAACAAGGCAAAAAAACTAACAAAATAGCATGGTTGGTTAAGAGCCGATAAGACGGCAGTCATCCCCTCTGGCGCCACAGTCTTGTACAGCTAACCTTGTGGGGACACACAATTCAGTCCCATTCAAAATCCTATTTTCCCTAACCCCTAACCCTAACCCATACCCTTACCCTTACCCTTACCCTTACCCTAACTCTAAATTAAACTAAAACATTTACCATAACCCTAAACTTAACCCTAGTTCCTAACCCTAACCCTGAAACTAACCCTAGCTCCTAACCCTTAACGTAATTCTAACCCTAACACTAACCTTAACCCTAAACCCCCCAGAAATAGCATTTGACCTCGTGGGGACTAACAAAATGTCCCCAGACTTCTGGTCCCCACAAGAATAGTTAAACACGTCCAACAATACTTCCTCAGAGTCTCCAAGCCATATCCCATGTTGTCCCATGTTATGGAAACTAAAAGGTGACAGTCGTGAACAACAATTGTGTCAACTGTGGATACACACTAATCCCTCACCCTTCCCTCCCTGTATCTCTATCTAATTTAGATGGTGCGTTATGAGCTACTATCTGATAAGTAATTATCATAAGTAATGCATAGATCCATTAGGCCATGTCTGGATATGCCAGAAGACATCATGTTAAAACGAGAGCTTGGGATTATAAGATTCTATCTGCAAAAATATGATTCTGAGATAATTGGCTTTAAAGTTTCAAAACCTCATTGATTTGAATGGTGTCAGCAATATTTATCTTGTATTCTTTTGAACTTAACAACATTAATTTAGAGTACTATACAGGTAGAGAACATTGAACAGAACAAGACTATGTCAATAACAACATTTTGACAAAAATGCAAAAATGCAAAAATGCAGATAGAATCTCACAGTCCCAAACTCTCGAAGAGCTACTAACTAATAAGTAATGATCATAAGTAGTGCATAGATCCATCAAGCCATTTCTGGATATGCCAGAAGACATCATGTTAGCAGCACATTGAGGTGCATTAACTCTGTTCCTCTTAACCCTTCTAGGTACTCTGGAACACCCCTGTGTAAATTTAGAACATTCAGTACTGAACATTCCGATTGATGACATCACAATCAGCTGATCACTCAGAACTCAGAACTGAATTCTAGAATAGAACTCTTAGAGATTCTTTTTTTCTCTGTTAAAACAGAGAAACTAAAAAAAGTGTGTGCGAGCAAGGAGGCCTACAAACCTGATTTAGTTACACCAGGTCTGTCAGGAGAAATGGGCCAAAATTCACCCAACTTATTGCGGGAAGCTTGTGGAAGGCTACCCGAAACGTTTGACCCCAGTTAAACAATTTAAAGGCAATGCTACCAAATACTAATTGAGTGAATGTAAACTTCTGACCCACTGGGAATGTGATGAAAGAAATATAAGCTGAAATAAATAATTCTCTCTACTATTATTCTGACATTTCACATTCTTAAAATAAAGTGGTGATCCTAACTGACCTAAGACAGGTCATTTTTACTAGGATTAAATGTCAGGAATTGTGAAAAACTAAGTTTAAATGTAATTGGCTAAGGTGTATGTAAACCTCCGACTTCAACTGTATATACACAGGGGCCTGTTATATTTGAGTTTAGTAAATCTATATAATAAATCTGTGGTGGAAGAGAGGAAATTCCACACATAATAAAAAATAAAGAGAATACACCGTCACAACAATTAGACTTTTCATATGGCAAATTACATACAGAATCAATCATCAATCAAAGTGATTTTATAAAGCCCTTTTTACATCAGCAGTTGTCACAAAGTGCTTATACAGAGACCCAGCCTAAAACCCCAAAGAGCAGGCAATGCAGATTTGGAAGCACAGTGGCTCGGAAAAACTCCCTAGAAAGGCAGGAACCTAGGAATAAACCTAGAGAGAGGTGGTCCTCTTCCTAGGAAGGAACCAGACAGCATTGGAGTCAACATGGGCCACCATTCCTGTGGAACGCATTCGACACCTTGTAGTTCATGCCCAACAAATTGAGTCTGTTCTGAGGGAAAAAGGGGGTGCAACACAATATTAGGAAGGTATTCCTTCCATGATCTCCCTTTCAGCTGAGTAATTCTCTGCACTTCTTCCATGATCTCCCTTTCAGCTTAGCCTGTTTCCCTCCAGCCACAAACAGGCCTGAAAAACACACATGTGCCTGCATGCACACACACACACACACACACACACACACAAACACACACACACATGACTAATACAAGTTTGTAATATTCATATCTTTGTCAGTTCTGCCTCATTTGAACTAGAAAGTTATCCACTTTGTCACGACTTCCGCCTTAGTCGGTCCCTCTCATTGTTCGGGCGGTTTTCGGCAGTCGACGTCACCGGCCGTCTAGCCATCACCGATCAATTTTTCATGTTACATTTGTTTTGTCTTTGTTTTACACACCTGGTTTCAATTCCCAAATTACATGATCATTATTTAACCCTCTGTTTTCCACGTTTTTTGTGTGTGATTGTTTGTTGTTCTTTGTCGGTTTTATTACGGCTGGTTATTTCGCCCGTGTGTTTTAGGGCACGTTGGATTTGTTATCCTTTTTCCGTATTTTATTAAATACGTTGTTTACTCATCTCTGCTTTCCTGCGCCTGACTTTTACACCAGCTACACACACCGGCTTTGACACACTTGCCAATGCTAGCTAGCTGACAAGCTAATGAACCAAAACACTAGCTAATTTGCAAGATTAAATTCACATGATGATCTTGCAAGTAAAGCATGGTCATTGAACCTACTGGAGGTTGAGCAAGTATCAGAACTCAGGATAAGACCCAGATGCAGACAGCTAGAATGACAGATGTTTATTGACAGGGGGCAGGCAAAAGACAGGTCAAGGGCAGGCAGAGGTCCGTAATCCAGGGCAGAGTCAGTAAGGTACAGAACAGCAGGCAGCCTCGGGGTCAAGGCAGGCAGAGGTTTGTAATCGGGTCAGAGTCAGGCAGGTACAGAACGGCAGGCAGGCTCGGAATCAGGTCAGGCAGAATGGTCAGAACCGGTGAAACTAGGAAACAGAAACTTGAGAAAACAAGAAGATGGGAAAGCACGCTGGTAAGACCTGACAAGACAAGACGAACTGGCTACAGACAAACAGAGAACACAGGTATAAATGCACAGGGGATAATGGGGAAGATGGGTGACACCTGAAGGGGGGTTGAGACAAGCACAAAGACAGGTGAAACCGATCAGGGTGTGACAGCAAGAGTGCAATAGCTTACTGATATTTTTCTGAAGGAAATGTGCCATATTAGCATATTTTTTATTCTGTTAATTCATGTGAGAATTCTCTGTTTCCTTGACCAAACTGTATCATTCACTGACATTTATTTTAGATACAGATTTACTAAACGCAGATAGCTATTCAACCACTACCCGTGTGTGTGTGTGTGTGTGTGTGTGTGTGTGTGTGTGCCCTCCTGATCTCCTGTGAAAACCTCAAAAGGTCACTGAATAAACTGTTATTGTGCTTCAGTGTGCGTGCGTGCATGTGTGTGTGCGTGTCTGTGTGCATGTGTGTGTAACCCCTGCCACGGTTTGTGTGTTGAACAGACATCAGTGCTACAGTGAGGGAAAAAAGTATTTGATCCCCTGCTGATTTTGTACGTTTGCCCACTGACAAAGAAATTATCAGTCTATAATTTTAATTGTAGGTTTATTTGAACAGTGAGAGACAGAATAATAACAAAAAAATCCAGAAAAACGCATGTGAAAAATGTTATAAAATGATTTGGATTTTAATGAGGGAAATAAGTATTTGACCCCCTCTCAATCAGAAAGATTTCTGGCTCCCAGGTGTCTTTTATACAGGTAACGAGCTGAGATTAGGAGCACACTCTTAAAGGGAGTGCTCCTAATCTCAGCTTGTTACCTGTATAAAAGACACCTGTCCACAGAAGCAATCAATCAATCAGATTCCAAACTCTCCACCATGGCCAAGACCAAAGAGCTCTCCAAGGATGTCAGGGACAAGATTGTAGACGTACACAAGGCTGGAATGGGCTACAAGACCATCGCCAAGCAGCTTGGTGAGAAGGTGACAACAGTTGGTGCGATTATTCGCAAATGGAAGAAACACAAAAGAACTGTCAATCTCCCTCGGCCTGGGGCTCCATGCAAGATCTCACCTTGTGGAGTTGCAATGATCATGAGAGTGGTGAGGAATCAGCCCAGAACTACACGGGAGGATCTTNCCGCATCAAAGGGACGATGGACGGGGCCATGTACCGTCAAATCTTGGGTGAGAACCTCCTTCCCTCAGCCAGGGCATTGAAAATGGGTCGTGGATGGGTATTCCAGCATGACAATGACCCAAAACACATGGCCAAGGCAACAAAGGAGTGGCTCAAGAAGAAGCACATTAAGGTCCTGGAGTGGCCTAGCCAGTCTCCAGACCTTAATCCCATAGAAAATCTGTGGAGGGAGCTGAAGGTTCGAGTTGTCAAACGTCAGCCTCGAAACCTTAATGACTTGGAGAAGATCTGCAAAGAGGAGTGGGACAAAATCCCTCCTGAGATGTGTGCAAACCTGGTGGCCAACTACAAGAAACGTCTGACCTCTGTGATTGCCAACAAGGGTTTTGCCACCAAGTACTAAGTCATGTTTTGCAGAGGGGTCAAATACTTATTTCCCTCATTAAAATGCAAATCAATTTATAACATTTTTCACATGCGTTTTGCTGGATTTTTTGGTTGTTATTCTGTCGCTCACTGTTCAAATAAACCTACCATTAAAATTATAGACTGATCATTTCTTACTTTTTTCCCTCACTGTAGGTCCTCCCATCCCACAGGGTTGTTTAAATCTTCTCAGGAGACGCACACTCTCCTCTCCACACACACACACAAACACACTCACTCACGCACACACAGACACACACACACAAACACTTCCACTCTCATCAGCACGCATGCGTGATTAGGTTTCTACCATCTGTGAAATATGTATGACTAGCTGAGGGAAGGCGTGTGTGCTTGTTTGTGTAAAAAGGTGAAATAGAAAAGATGGGGATGTGTGAAACTCACTCCTCACCCAGAGGTATCGCCCCTTGTGCCATTGAAGAAGGTCTTTTTCAAAAGTGCAATGGGTTGGAATGCTTCAGGAGGGCGGTCATGTGGGTTTGCAAGGCAGAGGTCCTGAGTTTGAGACTGTGCAAGTGTGTTTTCATATCTGTCTCCTTCATTGACCATGGTATCCTCTATCTGTTATGTAACAGTAGTGTGGCCTGGTTAGGAGGTCCCTATTCTAGTTTAATTATTCAGATATGGTGTTTGTTCCCTGTTAGCTACGCCTCACTGCTATACATTCTACAGGAATTATACCCAGTTTACTCATCTGATCATTGCATGCTGGTATTACTCTGAATTCAGACATATTCACACACACATACACACACACTCACATACACATTAACATACAGTTGAAGTCGGAAGTTTACATACACCTCAGCCAAATACGTTTAAACTCTGTTTTTCACAATTCCTGACATTTAATCCTAGTAAAAATGCCCTGTCTTAGGTCAGTTAGGATCACCACTTTATTTTAAGAATGTGAAATGTTAGAATAATAGTAGAGAGAATTATTTATTTCAGCTTTTATTTCTTTCATCACATTCCCAGTGGGTCAGAAGTTTGCGTACACTCAATTAGTATTTGGTAGCATTGCGTTTAAATTGTTTAACCTGGGTCAAACGACCCACTCTAATTTGCTTACCGTCCCAACAGGTCCACAGACGACGCAATCGCAATCACACTGCACACTGCCCTAACCCATCTGGACAAGAGGAAAACTTATGTAAGAATGCTGTTCATCGACTACAGCACAGCATTTAACACCATAGTACCCTCCAAACTCGTCATTAAGCTTGAGACCCTAGGTCTCGACCCCGCCCTGTGCAACTGGGTCCTGGACTTCCTGACGGGCCGGCCCCAGGTGGTGAGGGTAGGAAACAACATCTCCACCCCGCTGATCCTCAACACTGGGGCCCCACAAGGGTGCGTTCTCAGCCCTCTCCTGTACTCCCTGTTTACCCATGCCTGCGTGGCTAAGCACGCCTCCAACTCAATCATCAAGTTTGCAGACGACACTACAGTGGTAGGATTGATTACCAACAACGACAAGACGGCCTACAGGGAGGAGGTGAAGGCCCTCGGAGTGTGTTGTCAGGAAAATAACCCCTCACTCAACGTCAACAAAACAAAGGAGATGATTGAGGACTTCAGGAAACAGCAGAGGGAGCACCCCCCTATCCACATCGACGGGACAGTAGTGGAGAAGGTGGAAAGTTTTAAGTTCCTCGGCGTACACATCACGGACAAACTGAAATGGTCCACCCACACAGACAGCGTGGTGAAGAAGGCGCAACAGCACCTCTTCAACCTCAGGAGGCTGAAGAAATTCGGCTTGCCACCAAAAACACTCACAAACTTCTACAGATGCACAATCGAGAGCATCCTGTCGGGCTGTATCACCGCCTGGTACGGCAACAGCTCCACCCACAACCATAAGGCTCTCCAGAGGGTAGTGAGGTCTGCACAACGCATCACCGGGGGTAAACTACCTGCCCTCCAGGACACCTACACCACCCGATGTCACAGGAAGGCCAAAAAGATCATCAACGACAACAACCACCCAAGCCACTGCCTGTTCACCCCGATATCATCCAGAAGGCGAGGTCAGTGCAGGTGCATCAAAGCTGGGACCGAGAGACTGAAAAACAGCTTCTATCCCAAGGCCATCATACTGTCAAACAGCCATCACTAACATTGAGTGGCTGCTGCCAACATACTGACTCAAATCTCTAGCCACTTTAATAATTAAAAATTGGATGTAATAAATGTATCACTAGCCACTTAAACAATGCCACTTTATATCATGTTTACATATCCTACATTACTCATCTCATATGTATATATTGTACTCTATACCATCTACTGCATCTTGCCTACGCCGTTCGGCCATAGCTCATCCATATATTTATATGTACATACTCATATTCATTCCTTTACACTTGTGTGTATAAGGTAGTTGTTGTGAAATTGTTAGATTACTTGTTAGATACTACTGCATGGTCGGAACTAGAAGCACATGTTGCTTCAATATAAACACATCATTTTCCTACCTCATGATGCCATCTATTTTGTGAAGTAAACCAGTCCCTCCTGCAGCAAACACCCCCACAACATGAGAATGCCACCCCCCGTACTTCACGGTTGGGATGGTGTTCTTCGGCTTGCAAGCCTCCCCCGTTTTACTCCAAACATAACGATGGTCATTATGGCCGAACAGTTATATATTTGTTTCATCAGACCAGAGGATATTTCTCCAAAAAGTACGATCTTTGTCCCCATGTGCAGTTGCAAACCGTAGTCTGGCTTTTTTATGGCGGTTTTGGAGCAGTGGCTTCTTCCTTGCTGAGCGGCCTTTCAGGTTATGTTGATATAGGACTCGTTTTACTGTGGATATAGATACTTTTGTATCAGAAACTTCTAAAGCCATGACATCATTTTCTGGAACTTAGTGTTTGTTAACTTATGACCCACTGGAATTGTGATACAGTGAGTTATAAGTGAAATAATCTGTCTGTAAACAATTGTTGGAAAAATTACTTGTGTCATACACAAAGCACCAAGTCCTAACCGACTTGCCAAAACTATAGTTTGTTAACAAGAAATTTGTGGAGTGGTTGAAAAACGAGTTTTAATGACTCCAACCTAAGTTTATGTAAACATCCGAATTCAACTGTACTGTACATGCCCAAGTATGGCACACACATGGCACACACTCATTTGTCTAATGGGTGCTGTGTTTATTGTTGCTGTTATTTGTCTAATGGGTGCTGTGTTTATTGTTTATGTTATTTGTCTAATGGGTGCTGTGCTTATTGTTGATGTTATTTGTCTAATGGGTGCTGTGTTTATTGTTTATGTTATTTGTCTAATGGGTGATGTGTTTATTGTTGATGTTATTTGTCTAATGGGTGCTGTGTTTATTGTTGCTGTTATTTGTCTAATGGGTGCTGTGCTTATTGTTGATTTTATTTGTCTAATGGGTGCTGTGTTTATAGTTGCTGTTATTTGTGTAATGGGTGCTGTGTTTGTTGTCGCTGTTATTTGTCTAATGGGTGCTGTGTTCATTGTTGCTGTTATTTGTCTAATGGGTGCTGTGTTTGTTGTCGCTGTTATTTGTCTAATGGGTGCTGTGTTTATTGTTGCTGTTATTTGTCTAATGGGTGCTGTCTTTATTGTTGCTGTTGTTTGTGTAATGGGTGCTGTGTTTATTGTTGATGTTATTTGTCTAATGGGTGCTGTGTTTATTGTTGATGTTATTTATCTAATGGGTGCTGTGTTTATTGTTGATGTTATTTGTCTAATGGGTGCTGTGTTTATTGTTGATGTTATTTGTCTAATAGGTGCTGTGATTATTGTTGACATTATCTATCTAATTTGTGCTGTGTTTATTGTTGACGTTATTTATCTAATTGGTGCTGTGTTTATTGTTGATGTTATTTGTCTAATAGGTGCTGTGTTTATTGTTGACGTTATTTGTCTAATGGGTGCTGTGTTTATTGATGCTGTTATTTATCTAATGGGTGCTGTGTTTATTGTTGATGTTATTTGTCTAATGGGTGCTGTGTTTATTGTTGATGTTATTTGTCTAATGGGTGCTGTGTTTATTGTTGATGTTATTTGTCTAATGGGTGCTGTGTTTATTGTTGATGTTATTTGTCTAATGGGTGCTGTGTTTATTGTTGATGTTATTTGTCTAATGGGTGCTGTGTTTATTGTTGACGTTATTTGTCTAATGGACACACACAGACACACACAGACACATACACAATACACACACACACACATACAGAAAGTGAGACAGACAGACAGACAGACAGACAGACAGACAGACAGGCAGGCAGACAGGCAGGCAGGCAGACAGACAGACAGACAGACAGACAGACAGACAGACAGACAGACAGACAGACAGACAGACAGACAGACAGACAGACAGACAGACAGACAGACAGACAGACAGACAGACAGACAGACAC